>CAJVRI010001522.1:1800000-2035000 GCA_911649635.1 Poeciliopsis gracilis | reverse complement strand
TACTTAAAACATAAAGTGAGCCATGTGAAACTATTTCGGAGGTAATCTCCCTCCTCTGTGCTTTGAAATCCCCTATTGGAGAGTTGATGAGTAGCATGTGAACGTTACAGAGAAAAAAATAATATAAATAAAAAATCGATGGAGCTTTCTCCAAGGTACCCACACTAATTGACTCATTTTTCAGAAGAACCAGGAGACGGACTGACACAGAGTTACAGAGTTAATGGTTGCGTTTGCGTCGCGAGCGTTTCCCCAGGAGCGACCTGGAAGTCTGCACCACTTTAGCAACACTTGGACTCTGTTTGTTTAGACTTCACTTGCGGTAGGATAATAGCCTCCAGATAATCCTCATAGCCTTAAGGCTGTCATACTTACTTAGAATGGAGAAGTAAGAAAAAGCTGACCCAAAGTATTTTTTTTTTCCTTCAGCCTCACTTCCCATTATAATATGTATTTTTCCTGGAAAGGCTTTGCAGTTTAGAAAAAACTCCTCCATCCTTGAAAGTAGCAAAAACAAGAAAACAGTCTAAGGTTTGTTTCTGTGTGAATGTTGTCAAATGTCGGTTGCAAAGATGATGATCAGCATTTAATTGTAGGCGAGTTGTTCCTTTTTCAGCATATTTTGTTTTTGAATGTTCAGTATCATATGTAAAAAAAAACAACAAAACCCTAAATAGTTAGTAAAGCTAAAAATGAATAAAACAACAGTGACAAAGCAATAAATACAACACTAAACCCTTAAAACTCATTTTCACTGAATCTGTAATTTAGTTGACGCAGTTAGTTTGGCACAAACGCTGCATACATGTCAAACTGATTTTGAAAGATAGATGTTTAATAAAAGTTTTTACAACACCGAGAAATTCAAGTAGAATACGTAAATAAGAAAAACTTTTTAAAAAATGTCAAAATCAATAATTTCTTGAAGATTGTTCACATTGCATGAGAGAAATAAAGATCAAGAGGCTATGAGAAAAAAATGGATTGTTGAGTAGTTTTTCAGACACCTCTCTACTCTCCACTTAACATTTGATGACTAAATTTAAGGGTATAAAGTTAAATTTATTAAACTGTTTCCCTTAAACTCTCACTTTGACTTTAAACATGTTTTCCTACAGATCTAAATATCTTTGAAAGACAATGATGCCTTTCAGCTGCACTCACTCATCCAGCCTCAGACTGAATGTTAAGTGTGTGCGTGTGTGTGTGTGTGTGTGGGGGGGGGGGGTGTGTGTGTGGGTGTGTGTGTGTGTGTGTGTGCGTGTGTGTGTGTGTGTGTGTGCTCATGAAAGAAAGTGTGAGAGTGTGAGTTTAAATGTAGGTGGGTGAATGTTAGCGTTTATGTATTTGAACCTGCTGGGTTTCTTTTGCACGTTTTCTGCTCATGTAAGCACTGGGAAGTGGGTGTTTGCGTGTAAGTCTCGATGATGTGTGTGTGCGTGTGTGTGTGTCTGTGTGTGTGTGCATCTTTTTTTTGCCCACTCATAACCTATCTTTATCCACGCTGTGATGTCTACAGTAACCTGTTTTTTGTTGAAAGGCCCGGAGAATTTTCTCTGCAGTTTCCTCTGTGTGGCATCAGTTTTCTAATATTTAAGTTAATTGTTTTTTGTTTTGTTTTTTTTATGATTTGTTTCTTGTTAAGGCTGCTTTCCTTCTGTTATCAGCAGCTAGGCAGCAGCCTGAGGTAGAACCTGGACTTGCTGGGCAGATCAAGCTGTGCAGCGACTGCCTGAACAATTCGTATTGTGTCAAACTGTGACTCTTGACTCTTCTCTGGCAAAAACACCTCGTATTGCACTTTCTCTCTCCATCCCGTTTGAACTCTTTTTGTTTTTTTTCCCCCTTCCTCTAAACTGGGCTTTTTCATGCTGTTTTGTGAATTTTTGGCATCGTCACACATTCCCAAACTTTTGCTTCGTAGGGCTTTTTCAGATCGCAGAAGGAATCGCTGAATCGACATGAATTAATGGCGTCGCTCAAAGATTAAAGACGGAAGATGCTGCAGCCACGTTCTGTGTAGCTGCACCTGTAGCGTCGCTAACGGCTCACTTAGCTTTTTTAAAAATTATTTAAAGTACATGCGTGAGTGCTAGTTGGATGATTAAGTAAAATGGAGAACTGTTTTTATTTTTGTTGTTAGTGATCACATCAGAGAACACGAATGATAAATTTTAAAAAATTGCAAAAACAATGTGTGTGTTCATGTTGGAGAAAAACACATTTTTCTCTTCCTTAAATTAAAGTGTGCGTTGAGATGAGGCCCACTTGTTGTGTTTTAAAAATAACACCTTTTAGGCCCAAATTTTGTTTTATTTTTATTACTATTTTGTTGGTCTGACGCTATATTTTAATAACCTGCAAGTGGAAAGTCGGCATAGTTAACGGAAATATAAGCTTTGAAACATCTTTGTGTAATTTATACAATGTTTCTCTTACTGATAAAGTAAAAAATTGTTTTTTCACTAATATTCAGATCTTACTGAAAGTGTCTTTACATGAAGAAACAACTTTAGGGCCGAACTATATATAGCAAGAACGTTTACAAATAAGTTTTATTATGCAGCTGTGGGAAAATGAAAGAAACCACAGTAAAAAAGATCAGTTTCCCTGATTTTATTTATTATAGGTTTATGCTTGAGTAAAATGAAGATTGTTTTTTTATTCTATGTCTCTGAAATTCCAAGCAAAAATGTAGTACTTATTTGCAGAAAACAAGAAATGGTCAAAATAACAAAAAAGATTTCAAATAATGGAAAGAAAACAAGTTCACATTAATTTAGAAACAGCAATACTAATGTTTTAACTCAGAAAGAGTTCAGGAATCAATATTTGGTGGAATAACCAGGAGGTTTCAGTGCAATGGGGTTCAGTGCAGTGGTCTCTTCATTTGTTCTATTCCATTTTTTTACGATTATTCTTAGCAGAGTTGATGGGGTTTTTTTTTTTGATGTGGTCAAAAAACACCAATCATTTTCCTTAACTGCCTGCTTCCACGTGGTTCGAGCGTGTGAGCATGATGGTGATCCTGCTGAACTGCGTGACCCTGGGGATGTACCAGCCCTGCGAGAACATCGACTGCTCCTCAGACCGCTGCCAGATATTACAGGTACACAAACCGCATGTCATTTTCACAGAAATGGTGTTCAGAACTGGTCTGCATACACCTAAATTAATTGTAATCCAATAAAACGTGATAACTATAGGATGTGGATATTTGAATATTTGTATATAGATATAATTTTTCTCATATTCATTGCAATATTTTTAATTTTCTAATCATTTTAAGGCTAAAATTGATTGAAAAGTGTGATTTTAGTCATTATGTGATTCTTACCACCATCATTTAACCTTGTAAGTCTTTCCCCCCATAAAACTGGTGTTAATATTTATTGATTTTCTTTCACAGACATATACATACATATTTTGCAAATTTTCTCCTTGCATTACCCAACTCATTTCTTTTCATTTGAGTATGCAAAATAACTGTCTCGCACTGTTTTTCTGATGCTGCACATTTGCCCGTACTGTGAAATCTCCTATTCTTATTTTACCTTTTGTGTGAACATGCATTCCTCCTCTTATTTTTAACTTACTGCAGGAGAAAAATAGCATTTTATATTCTGTCATGTTTTAATAAAGGGTCACCATTCATTATTAGGGAGTGGTTCTGGTATTTTTGAATTAGCCTGAGTCTCGAATAGCTTTAGCATCAAGCTGCTAAACACAGAACAGCCAGAAGTGTCTTTACTGGGTGCAACATCTGCACCCAACTGTGTGCATACATGTCTTTAGTCTTTTGCTGAAAGCCACTTCTTAAACCGACTTACTCTCCTTTTTCTTTCATTCTCAAACCACACACACACATATACACGCACGCACGCACGCACGCACGCACGCACGCACGTACACGCGCGGCAACAGGCACATCTTGGAAACACTGGCAGTTGATTGATTTAACTCTCTAAGGGGGACGGATTGTTGAGTTGGACCAAATAGAGTTTCCCCTCTAAGTATCTCTGGACTTTGTTTAATAGCAAAATGGATTTAGTGAGCAGCTTCACCAGAATCAGTGGAGTTCTTTCAGAACATTTGTGGTTCAATGACATATTGTTTTAACGCTGAACATTCAGCTACATCTGTGAACATGTGGGTCCTCAGATGAGGCTTTGTCTTCACTTGTAATAGATTATTGGTGATTCAGTAGATCTTAGTAGATTTTACACCATTGTGCACCAAGATGAGCGGTAAGGGAAAAACTAACAAATTAACGAAAAGTGAAACTGAGAAAACATTTTCAGTAACTAAAATAAAGAAACTGAACCTTACTAGAATTATATTATGCCTTTATGGAACTAGGGTCCATGAAGGGTATTAAGTTCCTTCATTTTCATGTATCTATTTGTTAGACTTTTGAACTGATGTGAAGTTGATTGATTGATTGATTGATTTTGCCCCACACATACAGTTTAAGTCAGGTGCCATCAAATCCCATGACTCCATGCTCCTCCTGGTGGCGACGCTACGCTGGCCCGCAAAATGGCGACAGGAAAAGTTGGGAGAAAACATCAGTCAGTTGGTTGTTTAGCAACAATTGAATCAGTTTTTTGAAAACACTATCTTCTGTTGAGTATTTATCACCCACTTCATATGTACATTTGACCTTTCTGAATTTTACATCTAAAAATTAACCAGACTATCAAGAAACTAAAACTATTATTAGAAATATAAACTGAACGAAACAATATTTATCTAATAAAAAGTAGCACACTCTAAAAACTAAATCTAACCGAATTAGACAACTAAAACGTAACAAGAGTAAACTAAACTATAAAAAACACTGAAAACAATTATTACCCAGGTATACAAATATTTCTAATTATTCCTGTGAAAACAGAACCAGAAAACAATCGTTGCAGCTTTGCACAAAGTGCCAGAAAACAAAGTCACAAAGTTGTTGCAGCATCAACTGCTGCAGCTTCTCCACTGGCCCTCAAGTTGACCATAAATTGACTTCTGTATACTGTGAGTGGCCCTGGGTAATAACACACTCTATTGAAGTCGTCAGTCAGAAAGGTTGTAAAACATGAACCCAAGAGAAGTTGTTGCAAAACTCCGACAACAGCAGCAACTTCTCCTCTTGAGTGTGTCAGACTGTGTGCTGCATAAATCCTGATTGTTTATTAAAAATCACACTTTTCCCTTTTTTCCCTCAAAGCCTTCACTGAATATTAAGACTTTACAACATGATGGTTGAAGTGCAACAGCTCTGTGGATGTTATGTAGTTCTAGCATGCAGTCAGAAGGCTTTTTCATCCCAAATATTCACATTAATTACTGCAGCAAGAGATGAAACCTTATGTAAAAGACAACAGCTGTGCCACATGCAGCCCTGTTTGCATGGACTTATTATGATGTATAATGAGTTGCATCTAATTACCTTTATTGGTTTGTGACTAGATTGTCCGAAAGAGCATTTCGGCTCCCTATAAATCTTCACCACGTCCGATAAATGCATATCGGACAGCCAGACTCCTGTGAACCCTTTAGTCTTTCTGCAAAGATTAGAGATTTGATTGTGTGGTCAGCAATGATCTTTATATCCCTAGATTAAAATTCAGGAACGGGTGACCTCATAAAAATGCATACATGTGAAGTTGGCGACATGAAAACAATTCACGGATCATAAATATCATGTTTCAAATTGTGCAATGAAAACCAAAAAAACATGAGTTGTATGAGAAACACAATATTGATTTATGAAGGATGCAAAACAAGCCAGTTCTGTATGTGGCGGTTTCTCTTCGCTTGTACGAAGTATAGAAAGTATCATTTCTCTACTTCTGACCATTTACTCCTGGAAGGTTGCAAACTTTAGTTCTTCCTCCTTGGCCAGCCTCGTGTCGCTAAAATTCCCCAGAAATCCGTAGGCAGCGGGATGTGCTGCTCTTCAGCTGCGAGCTCGTCGCCGAATAAAGTCGGTTCGGCTTGCAGTCCTCCCCCCCCCGAAAATCAAATTACAAGCAACACCGAGCGTGTCAGTTCGTCTCTAATCCCCCGTTTACACAGAAGAGAGCAGTTAATCAAAGCTTTGTGCTCAAAACAGCAATACCTCGTTACAAGCTGAGATCATTTTGATTTGTTTTATTTTTATTTTCACCCCCTTCTCTCTTTCTCCATTTAATTAGATGCTTGATTAAATCTGGGTGTGATATGAGGGGTTCATCTTTGATTACTTTTCAAACAAATTATTTTCTATTATCCTACCATTTAGGGGCAAAATGCTCAATTTCTATGAAAAAAATATAAGAGGATAGAGCCGCCTTTGGGCAAGAAAAAAAAAATTGAAATTCATATTTAATAGAGAGAAGATGAATGGGGCTTTGACATGGAGATAAGAAATTAGAGAAAAGATGAAACATTAACTTTGAAGAACAAGACAGCAAGTTTAGAGAAGAAGTTGGTATGAACTTTGATTTTAGCCATTTATTTTGTGAGTTTGCCTCGCTTACCATTCTGCTCACTGTGCAAGAACAGAATGTTATGGCCTGGTGGAAAAGTATAAGAGGAATTAATTTCTGTGTCATTCTATATTTTTCAATGAGGAAAACAAAATAGTGTTTAGCTTTTAATCTCATAAACTTATATATAAACTTCAGTGACATTTACTTTAAAAAAATTGCAACAATTGTAACAGCAGGGATTTTGTTAGAAGTTTTTGAAAGGAGGGACATTCTATATTTTCCAAGACACATTTTATGGCATAGTGAAGTAACTGTTACCTTCAGCTTTGATGAAAATACTGTATACATTAAAAATAACTTAAAATAACTTTGACTTTGCGTCATAGCTGCATCTGACGCCTTGAAATTGATCTCTGTCTCTTTAAGAACCTCCCACCCTTTCCAACACCCGCTCTAGTCATCACAACGACGCTCGATCATCTATGGAGCGTTGCAGTTTGTATAAAAACCTCAGCAGATGTGCAGTCCCACCAGGTGTTTGCTAATATTGCTGCTGCCACTAGTCTGGAGGAGCTGAATGGGGGAGGAGCAGGAGAGGGTTGCCCTGTGGAGTGGAGGCTCGTCTGGGGACTGCAGGCTCCAAGGCGGAGCTTTGGGGAAATAGACAGGGCATCTCTGGATCAGGCAGTAAGTAAGGCACCACCTGAATGGTTGCCATGGGATATTTAAGCATTGCGTTAAATTTCATCAGTGAGATTCCATGCAACAGCAATTTAAAAGAAAAAAAAACGTATTTCATCTTTAGCCCAAAATAAATAAATAAAAATGTTTATTCTCAAGATTTTTCACATCTTTAGCAGCAGTGATGTATCCAGCTCTGTTTTTGAATTCGTGGTGTGTGCTCAGACTTTGAAAGTGCATGATGTAAGTCATAACCACTTCATAAACGAGGAGCAGACAAACATAATAACTTCCTCATATCGCTGTGTTTTCTTGACAGTAGGCGATGTGGACCCATCGAGTTGGAAAAATAACATGTTTTCTGTCTTTAAAATGTCATTGTCACCATCAAGTGATGTATGAAATCCAAAGGTTTTGTTCAGCCATGTGGGAGACAAAACAACTGCAACCATCATTACAGAACACAGTCAGTTTGTTTCTCTGTATTACCTTCTCACAGAGGTCAAGCACATTTTGTCTACTTCTCTCAAAGCTGCTTTTCTCAAAAACTTTTCTTTTTATATATCTATTAGAACTGTCACCATATCATGACAATATGTATATGAGACAGATTATCTGTGAAAAGATCCTTCTGCTGCACCTCCTCCCTCAGCTGCTGCAGGCATCTGAATAAATGTACCGCTCCAGACCAAGAACAACCAATCAGAGTCAGGGGGAGGGTCTTAGCACTGTCAATCAACCCAGTGTATGTGTGCTAAATGTGCTGATGGCAGAGAAACAACTTACTAGAACACGAAAGCCGTCATCGGTGGCTATGCTAACTAGCTTCAGCATTTTTCTAGACAGCATTGGAAGCAGGTCTTTCACTGATTATCTGTCTCATGCTGTCGACACAGTGACAGTTTCAACAAATATGTCGGAAAATATTTTTTTTTTTATAAAAGTTGCATATTGCAACTTTAAGGTAAAAAAAAGTATTAATTTGCGTTTTATGCAAAAAAGTACAAAAAAAACAAAAACACTTTCCCTTCTGTTATAATTTGAACCCATGAACTTTATTTGTGTTTTTCTTCAGGCGTTTGATGCGTTCATCTACATCTTCTTTGCCATGGAGATGGTCATAAAGATGGTCGCTCTGGGAATCTTCGGACGCCGCTGCTACCTTGGAGACACGTGGAACCGGCTGGATTTCTTCATCGTCATGGCAGGGTCAGAACTTCCTGTTCCCGTTGTTTGATCCTCCTCTAGGCGGGGTGGCACGCCGTGACGGGTGTAGTGACAATTCACACAGTGGCACAGAAACATATGCACTCAATGTAAATAAGATGCAGAATATAGAACATACTGACCAAAATACAGCTGAATAATTTAAAGTTGTGTATCTCAAACATTGAACATCATGCCGTACTGCAAACGTTCAGAATCGTAACCACAGCTTGCCAGTGCAGCGCGTTTAAATCGTCCCAAAGTTCAAACGTAACCATGACTTATCGTGGCTCTATTTAAAGTCTTGGCCCTTGACTCGCTTTTTCTGTCTCAAACTGCTTTGTCTTCCTGACATGCTCCTTTGCGCTCTCATGCATGGCTGATCATCCCATTGTTAAATATACATGGCAGCGTTAAATATTAATATGTTGATAGTCGCCGGCTCTCACCTGGGACAGCGCCTCTAATAACGCGGTGATGATGCGGCTAATCATGGTGAAATAATTCAATGAATCAGCTGGAACGAGCCTGTCATAAATCCTGCATCGGATTCCTGCTGCTGCGTATGAAAGGAATCTCGGACACGTCTCTTACTGCTGGAATGATGTTTTTATGACTTACCAAAGAATGCTGGGACTGTAGATTTCTAACACCTCACGTTCTACATATTGCACACAAAACATTGTAGTGAGTTGAAGTCATACAGAGTAACTGGAGATATTAAATGACCTGTCTTTATGAATCCCAATAAATTATGTTCAAACATGTTGGAAGTTGCCTGTGAGCTTCTGCCAAAGGCATTGGTCCAGTCCGTTTAACCACCGGATCGTTTCTATCCTGTCTTGTGAGGAGGGAGAACATCAGGGTGTGGAAACCCTGAGGCTGTCCAGTTACAGGCCATTAAACTTTTTGACTCCTGCTCAGGTCACATGTTCTGTCAAAAAACTCTGCGATTTGGTGTCAAGCTTTTGTTCCATCGGTGGACATCGCAGACAGTCTTAGCGGACAGCCTTTGTCCTTCTCGGGTTTATTTCCGTTAATATATTCATAGAATAATTTCAAAGAAAGACAAAAGGCGGCTCAACTTCTTATCTCAGTCCTGTGGAATGCAAAAATTCATTCCTAAAAGCTGAAGTTTGATGTGTTCTTTCATAATTTATGTTTCTGCAGAAACATGACTTTGCTCTTTACCAGGATCTATTTTTACAAGTAAATACCCCTCATGTCTTATCAGGTGACAAACTCACACTCTGAAGCAGAAACATCTTGTTTAAAAATGTCAAAACATGAGGGAGTGGCATGAGTCGAGGGAGAAGCAAAAAAAACAAAAAATGATTTTGACAAAGAGTCAAAAGATTCTCTGAAGTCTGAAGAAATCAGGACACTTTTCGCCAAACAGATCCTACATCCTCAGTCTTAAAGACTGACATCTAGTCTTTAAGGATTTGCAATAAAAGCTTTTTTATTTATTTTTTTATGAAGGCTTGATTTAAAGATTGCAAACAGAGGTAGATGAACACACTGACAAGATCAAGTTTTATTGATCTTAAAACTAATGTGGTTTTAAGATCAATTTCATCTCTAATGCTTTTCTGATCTGAACTCGAGAGCTTGTTTGCAAAGGTGAAAGGGCAAACTTCTGTCTGTAGAGACAAGAGCTCAGACTCTCAGCCGTCTCTGCAGCGGAAGATGATTATTTATTTATTTATTTTTTTAACAAAAAGGCTATAGAAAATGTCTTTTTAACATAAAATGTAAAGAAAATGCATTGAAGTTTGTGGCTGTAACAAGACATCCGGGATGTGTTTATTACATTATTCCTGGTTTTCCTTTTTCCTCTGAATATTTCTATTCTCTTCTTTTTCTCTCAAAATCGAGGTACATTTTTTTTCCACCACTGTCATTAACATGGTTTTCTCTAAACTTTCTGGCTTTTATCTCTCAGAGGCACAAAGTTTCAGCCTTAAGGCCCGCGGGGCTTTTGCATAATGTTTGATCTAATCCCTTTTTCCCTCTGATTCCAAACATTTTCAGCTCTAATATCTCTCCTCATCCTCTTGCTCCTCCTCTCTCTCTCTCTCTCTCTCTCTCTCGCTCTCTCTCTTCTCTCTCTCTTTCCCTCAGTCATCATCTCTTAAGTAAAGTGGAGACCTTTTCCCTCATCTTTGGGCCAAATCCCGAAGCTTAGCGTATGCACTGAAGAGGGATCCCACTGCCATTCCCCGATTACGCTCTAATATCACACCGGCCGCATGCAGAGTGTGTAGCGACGTGGGAAATCGCTGGGCCCCCCCCCCGGGGGAAACGCGTGTTGCAAACGCAAACCGAACCGTAAGCAATCTGCAGGAAGGAGTCGACGAGCAGCGGGAGTTTAGCTTGGATTGCTCAGATCGAAGCCACGCGTGGTTAAAAATGAAATCTGAGGGTTTTTAGAACTTGGCTAAGATTGGAGGAGGCGGCTGGCCAACCTGAAACCAAACGCTTCCTTTCGTACAGCATCTTTCCGAAGACTACGGTATGCAAGATGCATCATGACTGACATGTTTCCAAAGGGTGAACACGGACATACTTGGTTGGTGTTGTGCAGTTGGGCTGCAACTATTTAGTAAACGATTATTCTGTCAGTTATTCGAATTTTGCGACATTCAGTACATTTTTCATTTTAGTGTTTCCATGAACTTTTGTGCAGGTGAACAAATGATTCAGTTCTTTTGTTAAACAGGGAAATATAAACATTTTATAGCCTAAAATGCAACAACCCGACATAGTGAATGTGAACCAGGTGAAGTTATCTAAAAATCACTAAAGATGTGTTTATTGTAAATCCAAACTGTATGTGTATTTCTGAACAGTTTTGGTTTAGACACTGCTCTGAATATGTCGTATATTTTAAGTGAAGTGTCTTTTTTTGAGTTCATATCGTCCAGTTGATCACTAACTTACTTGACAATTACTTCTATAATCGATTAATCGCAATTAATCTGATTAATCCGATTATTCATTTCAGCCCTATTGTGTAGATTAGATTATCATTCAGAAATGGTTTCATTTAAGTAATTCAAAGTAAGTTGCTGGGTAATATCTTCAAAGTGATTCTGTTTGTATGGAGTATTTATACGCAAGGAGATCAATTTAAATTGCTAACGTAAAATTAACTTTTTTTTCTTTCATTTTTTTTTTTTTTTACAAAAATAGGACCTGGCCATATCTCGATGTTATTTATCTGTAAGAAATTTTTCAATAAAATACAGAAAAACGTCCATCTGCATCAACCAACTTGCCAGATTTCATCACCCAGAATCCTTCAGAGGGGCACAAATTGCACGCCGGCGCTAACCGCTTCTCGTTACACCCCTGTGTGCTACGCCATGCTTGACACGGTGCTAGTCTGAGACTCGGCCCAATCGCAAAAAACCGTCGCAGTGCTGGAAAACCAAAAATAGCCCAGTAGAAGCGCGGCCAGATGGAGATGAAGTGATAAGGCTGCGTCCTGTTAGAGACGCCGAGCTAATCTGTTAACGATCAAACCTCTGCACCAAAGTTTGCCTGTGGCAGGCTGCAAGAAAAAACATTTTCTTGTCACAAAAACCACTCTGGACGTTTAAAAAAAAAGAGCACAAGACTGTGCAGTCTGCTTCAGTTAGCCATAACTAGCATGCCTTCCACCTCTGCTTGCTGTCAGCATTGTTTTCCCCAAAGTGACTCCGACTCGCCTTTAAAGAGATTAATTTCTACATTTTCTGCAAAGCAACTCGGAGGCAAGCAATTCTGTGTCCCTGACACACTTCCTGTGTTTATATGTAGCTGCAGGAATGCGCGTATTCTTTATATTTAGAGGTGTGTGTATTCTTTTGTCAGCCTGTCTGGTGGGATGTGGTTGGGTTAGGCTATCGGCGTGTGCAGAAGAAGCTCCTGAGGCTGCAGAGCTCCTTCAGACCCGTCTGACCTGCTCTATCTGTCTGCAGCACTCAGCAGAAGCAGCACAGCAGAGAAAATATTCCATTTGATCACACTGCAAGTGGAGGATTTGTGTAATTTAGTCCCCGTCCCCCTAAAAAAAAGTGTCAAAGTATAATGCCAGAGTTTGTAATTTTGTGAATTTCTCCCTTTTTTTTTTTTTTTTGCAACCCTAACATGAATCAGAGCCAAGAATTATCCATCTAATAAGGATCGTATTAAAGATGTAGCTGTTTCCATGTAAACCTGCCAAACTGAGATACTCGTGGTCCACTTTATGCATGCCCACACGCAACATCAGCCGACTCATTCTCCCAGTTCGTATCTCCCATGACTCCGGGCTAATTCAGCTAAAATTTACCCTCACAAAGCAATTACATTTTCACTTGGCATTAAAAAAAACGAAATAATAAGAAAAAAAAGTTCTCTGAGGGAACTGGACCTCAGTTTGCCGCCTTACATGCAAATAAACGCGTAGGTGTTGAAACAGTGGGCTGTTAGCTAAGCAGACAAAACCGTCTGCTGGTGTATCTGTAACATCACAGTTTATGTTTTTGATCACCTGGACTGGGTTCTAATTCAAACATGAGGTGTAAACTTTGCTGTTACTGTGGCTACGAGCTCTTAATGAGGTTAATTAAAGGGGAATTGAACTTTATACAGGTGTACAGATAAGCTCCAGATGAGCTTCACACTGATTTATTGTTGTTTTCCTGAAACCAAGAACAGTACTGTGTTTGTTTTATGATTCAAAATGGCTTTTACCAAAAGATAATAAGACAACGAACAAGGAGGTTCTAGAGACACAACAGAAACGGCAAAAACACAAAATCTTAATGCACTTGTCATGAGACAAAACTAACTTACAAGAAACATTTCAGCGATATATAGAAGCTTGCTTTAATATTAAGTAGTCCCTTAATATTGATGAAAAAGTACTACTTCCATTGGCAGGTTATTTCACTTATAACATGGGAAAACTGTCTTGTTATAGTAGTTAATTGACAATAATAACTAAAGAACTAAACTGAATGTTTGAGATCAGTCAGAATTGTTTTTTTTTTAGTGTATGATAAAAAAATCCATCTAAGTTACTGAGCTAACACTAACAGAATCTAGCAGTGGCGCCACCCGTTTGTCAGGACGTTTAACTTCCTGTCTGTTCACACATCCACGCTGCCCTCCCTGTTTGTGAACACCAGCTTGTTCCTGTAGAACGTTTGCGCTGCGTAAATGTCATCTCCATGAATCAAACAGATGCTGGGAGGATTACACGTTTTAACAGCTTCACTCACATTGTGAACTGTCAAACCTTTCACGACTAAGAACAGCAGACGGAAGGGCATCCCTGATGGAGATCTGCACCGACTGAACATCACAGCTTTTATGAAGGTGGGACTTCTTGCAAGGCTGCTGTTTAGATTAAACTGCAGCAAGTGAACCCCATCAAATGGCAGCTGTGTTTCTGCGTGTGTGTTTGCTGCAGTCGGTTTTCTGAGCCATTACTCACACTGATGGAACTCTGGTGTCATCTTGTGAAAGGGCAGATTAAGAGTGCATCGCGACACAATAACAAAGACGGTTGCCACACATTTAAATAATAATAAAGTGACCTTCCCCGAACACACACCGGGCCTTCCGTACGCCACCGTACGCATTGCTTATTCATGAGTAAACAGCTGCAGTGACAACTCCACTGTTAGCTGTTGTATGTTGTTGCTCCGACAAGTCCAAAATGCGAAAAGACAATTTACATGTATTTACCAACAGATTAATATTCATCACAGAGCGGTATTCCATACCCCAGCCATGCCCCTTTAAGTGAAGACGGTAAAGTAGGGATGCACGATATTGGATTTTTTGTCGATATCCGATATGCCGATACACTAAACCTCATTTGGCCGTTAACCGATTCCAATACTGATATTTTTTGCCTCGACCTACTTACTGAAACTATCTGGCTTTCTCTACTGTGGAATTAAAATGCTGTATTATGTTCGACAGTTTAGCCTGCTACCAAATGCAAATACGAAATAGGAAGATGAAAGTGTAACACTTTCAATAATTACAAACTCATAAAACACAGTCAACGATTGAAACTTTACATTTTGCCATCATTACACATCAGCTTGTTGACTAATGTTTTATTGATTATGTTTCCATAGCAACTCCGAACAGGTGGGTTTTTAGTCTAGATCAGTGGGGGCCCAAAGTGGGTCCTGGTGGGCCGGCATCCTGCATGTTTTAGTTCTCTTCCTGGTGGTGATTTCAAAAAGAGAACAATCATTGTAATTAACTTTACATACTTATGTCTAGAGAAAAAAAAAATTACATTGATTGTTTATGTCTTGATTTCACCTACATTAGTGGGAATGTTTATGTCTAAATAGACATAAAGTGAATGTTTTCTAAGTTAGAAAGAAGAACATCATTAGTATGAAATTTTGAACAAGTATTTATGGAAATATATTCAGGATTTCTTTAGGATTTCTTGTTTTTTTTTTCCCACTTGACACGTTTTATGCTCCTTAAGTCAATCTCCTCTCAGGAGTTACGCAGGGGAAAAAAAGGCTTTAGTGTCTTTTCAGTAAAGAGACAAACTGTTGCCTCGTGCTTGCTGAAAAAGTAGACGTGAGGTCTTAAGAACCGTGTCTTACATGAATAATCAGCTCTTATTAAAATGTATTTTTGTGAAAACGCTGGGGATTACGCGCTGTCTCCCCGAGTTAATTTTTCTCTTACGTCTACTTAAATGCACCGACTGTCGCTTGTTTCTTTGATGACAGATGCATGTTGAGTGAGCCGCACAGACGACCAGAGACAACCTGGTGAATTTACCACAGTTATTTAAGCAGCTTATTTATTTTCCTTTTTATAGTGAAATGACTTGAAATGACGTCGATAGCCAGGCGCTGTGGCGACCGTGTCATTTGTAGCAAAGATTTTCCCGGCCGCTCAACATTTGTATTTTACCCTGAATGCACCGTGAAGGCGAAGGAAAGAAATAAAAATGAAGTAAGAAGAGAGAAGACAGGATTGTATCCTCCGTAACCAACCTGCTTGATATGTTAGTGGTTTATTACAGGTAATGCCCACGCTGCGGCCGCCAGAGAATATGTAATATATGAGAACATGCTACAAAATATGTAAAGAAACATTGCATGTTACCATTTATTTTTCTCACTATTCAATAATTATTACATTCATTTAACATTATAACATTCCTCATGCCTTCTGACTTTAGTCTGTGGTGGAAAATTGATATCAGGTAACATGTTCTGACTTTATTAATCTGATGTTGATGTCATTCCAGTAAAAAAAATAAATAATCCACCACTCTCCTGTCTTTTGATAAGAGAATACTTAATATTTTTATATTAATCCTATCAAATTTTATTTAGTCTCCACACTTTGCTGGAAACAAGATTCAAACGTGAACAAAAAGGTCCAGAGGATTCGTCACTCAACCCAGATCAGAGATTAAACTATTAGTTTGTCTAAAGAAACTACTTATAACCTTCGATGATCAACATTTAGCATTAAACCTTTAATATCGGAGCAAGAGCTAGAGAAACTAATTTTATCAGAACAAGAATCCAGAGAAACTCCTACTAGTTTATAAATTACAGACTACCTATTCATAAACATGGGGAAGCAATTTATGGGCTTATACTTTTTCGTTGTCTTTTTTTCTCTCCTTTTTGCCCTTTAGTTTATTGTTTGTCAGCAATATTATCGTTTATCGCGATAACGTCTGGAACAATTTATCGTACAGCAAAATTTGCTAATGTGACAGACCTAATCATAATGATTGAAAAACAGATTATGATTTAATTTAATCTTCTCTACAGCTTTCTGAGCCCTGCTGTTTGAGATGTGTTGTACTGTTAGGATGGAAATATTGCAAAAAAAAGAAAAACACAGCAGGAGTGAAGAGTCAGAGTGTATTAACGGGAGAGTTGGAGTTGGAGAGCAGGACACTAATGAAAGATCTTGTGAGGTGAAAAGTTGGTGGATAAAATACGAGACCCGGGTTGATGGTCGCACGTCCGCGAGCTCCGCCTCACTCCTGTAGCTTCTCTCTCTGACTTTATAACCACTTCTGGGAGACAAAAATGTACCGCGCTCATTAATCTAATTTTAATAATTGATGCTGTCTTCTCCAGGAGGAGTTTAGTCTGGACCGCAAGCATAAAACGAGACATTTAGAGCTCTGTGGTAATTGCCACGATAGTATATTCCTCTCCATTAGGCCGGTGTTCGGCTGGTTCTTACAATATTTATTTAGCTCTAATATTTTCTGACCAAACCCATCGACACACAGGCTCCTCAGCCGAACCTTTCTGACTGCCTATTACCATACTTGGCTGTAGTCAGGCGCCTAGCCTTAATTAGATAGCTGTGGTAATACATGTTTAGGCCATTGGAGAACAGCTCTTTTTGGCCACTAATTAGCATTAGCAACTGCTTTCAAAGGTATTATTCTTAAATAAAACCCAAACCTTGGTGTTGCAACCCAGATTAGAGCAGCACTGAACTTCTTTAGCCTCCTTTTATTCTATTTTCTCCATACAGAACCATACTTAGACGTCCGTATGCAGTCTGAAAAAGATGACCGTTGGGTTAATTGGTTTCTGTAAATTGCTCTCAGTGGAGTTTGTGCATGAATGAGGTTTTTTTGTCCTGTGTGTGTGTGTGTGTGTGTGTGTGGGTGTGTGTGTGTGTGTGTGTGTGTGTGTGTGTGTGAGTGTGTTGCCCTGTGATGGACTAGCAACCTGCAGAAGGGCGCCTCTCGCTCAGTGACTGCCAAAGATAATATTTCTATTCTGTGTAACAATTTCTACTACAGTTTTTGTTGTTGTTTTTCTTTCTTTGACTTTGAACACAAAAGTTTGGTAAGTAGTCAGTCTATATCAGGGTTACAATAGTTTACGGGTTTTCATTATAGCTTAGTGTAACGCTAATTAAGGCCAGGCGCCTGACTATGACCAAGTATGGCAATAGGCAGCCAGAAAGCCTGTGTGTGTGAATAAAACACGACCAACAGACCAACTTTGTGTCATTAAAGGAAAATGCCGTGAACTCTGACCTGGCCTTCTGTCTGCGTGTGCTATTAGCACATTTTTGTCTGAAGAAGAAGCAGTAGAAAGAGAGGCTGGCTTCCTCCCGTCATGATCGGGGTTGAGACATAATCCTGCCAGCAGCAGTGATTTCATACTTCATGGGCCATCAGCTGGACCCACACAGCTGCTCACAGGCCTCCCTATTGAAACCAGAACCTCCCTTCACCAAAACTGTTCAGGTCCGCTGGTTGGACTGAAAGGCAAATAACTCGTTCTCTATTGCCTGTGACAGCAGCTGTGTTTCTATTGAGCAAATGGACGTTTAAAAATTAATTTGCTTAATGAAAATATGAAAATTTAAAAAAAAAAACTAGTTTTTTGATCATGTTTTGGAATGAGGATGATGTGTTATTTTTTTTTCTAATCAAAATTAGTTTACTTCACAAGACTGCAATGGAAACACTCGTTTGCCATCGCACGAGCCCCACAAGCAACAAACGGATGTTACTACTGGCGGAAACCAAGAGGAAGACGACAGGAAGTAGTTGGACGATGGTTTTTAATGACCTATCGCATGAGCAAACTTATTCACGTGATTTTATTTGCGTTTCCTATTAATGAAAACACTGCAATTGTGAAATTGTGTTTTTTCAACATGAGTGGAGGACTGACAAAAGTTTTGCGTGAATTTGTAACGGAAGCCCAGCTGGCGAGTTCTTTTCTCTCTTGGGATTTCATTTAACTATTAAGAAAAAGTCTGAAACAATGACAAATCATTTTTCCCAAGAAAGATCAGAACAACCTTGAATCATTGAAATGAAGTACTTTGTTTTATTTCCTCAGAGGGCAACTTTGTTTGCAGCAGATTCAACCAAATCTGAAAACATCTGAACAGAATCTAAACATTTACAAAACGATATCGGGACTCCTGGCACCACTTGGCACCGTGAATAATTTAAAGCTCCAAATGCTACAGAAATAAAAGAGCTCAAGGAGAGGTTTGATCTTAGCCTTTAAGGCGTCAGTAAACCTCCTTAATGAAGAAGTTTGAACTTCTTCATTCAACACAAAGAATGCCAAGAGTCTTGCATAATTTATTTTTGCCCTCTTAGTGGCTCTTTTATTTTGAAGGTCTAATTGAGGTCTCTCAAAGCAACGTGAAGTAGTGCTTTCAGTGTCAAGAAAGGAAATAAAAGAAATTAAGAAATGAGCATGAGCAGACTGTCCAATGTTCTAGCTGGTGGAATTTATTCTTTCCCATGTTTCTTTTCTGACATCAAACTTTTTTTAATTTTACTAGTTTACTACAGAATTATTTTTCTTGATTTATTATGGGGCTGGCAAAAAAACCCCCAAAGAAAACAACAAAACATTACGTATGCATTACCGCCACCTGTTGGTATGGAGTGTAGCCAAAAATGTCTGTTTTGTTGTAGATGCTTAATTGAAGGTCTCATTTTGTTAATGAGCTTTGTGTTTTCAGAAAACTTTATCAAAAGTCAAATACTCACAGCTTCTCAATCTCCTTGCATATTTATTAAATGTTTCCTTAAATGGTTTGCCAGCGAAAACAGTTGACTCAAAAGGTTACTTTAAAGAGTATAAGCAATGCAATACAATACAAAAAATAGAACCGTCCATTGGGTGGGCCCAGTGATGTAATCAGTGACGTCATACGGGAAGTGCTGGGCCTGCCGCTCCCACACACCTGCCCCGGCTGTGGGAACTAACTGGACAAGCAGTGGTGGTGAGTGTAAAAAAAACCAGAAATAATTTAACAGAAACTCACCTTGTAAAGAAGAAATGTGTCCAGTTTGGAAAAACATGAGCTGCTTCTTTGGTGTTATCGTTTATTCTTGTCATTTGGATTTTTTTCAGCATTAAATGATTGTTTACAATCAAAAATCCACAAAAAAGGAAGCTGTGTTTTTTTTTTTTTACATGCCAGCTCATCAGTTACAATGTCCATTAAAGCCTAATAAAGGTTGAAAATAATCCATTCAATAATCAGCTGCTATTCATCACCTTCCTGCTAATTGTAAACATGATGTGCTCCTTCTAACAAATACAAACGCCACAGAACATGGCAGGTTTTTATTCTATTTCACTTTAGGAAGCCTTTTCCTTTTCCACTCTGCCATTTAATTTAATAGACGTAGGAAATACATTTGAGATATATGTATATATATATAATATATATCTTATTCTTTTCTTGAACTGCCTCTAAAATCAGATAAGTTTCTTTCCAAGTCATCGTTAATTTCCTGACAATTCCTAAAAGACGATTCCTCCAGGTCATAGGTCAAGTGTTTGAAAGTGAATAATTCTCCAGGGCTTTTTAATCCCCTGCAAAAAAAAAAAAAGATTGCATATTCTCTCATGGAAATCTGCTTAATACGTAGAGTTGGAATATTTTAGTAAAAGTAGAACATTTGTGTCAAATACCTGAAACTTTCCTCCGTTTCTCATACTTTTCTTTTGCACCTCTTGACAACAGTCTGCCCTCTCACTTCCCCAGCGCTGTTTTTTTTTATTAATTTTTTTATTTATTTAAATCTTCATACAGGAGGGTATATATATATATATATATATATATATATATATATATATATATAGGTCTATTGTTCTCTTCTCTCTGTCTGTTCCTAAAGTTGTAATTATCTCCAACACTTGATAAAAGCCTCAGGCTCTCTCCGGCTCTCCCTCTCAATCTGACTTTATTGCCTTCATTATATTGCACTTAATCAACGCTCGGCGCTTTTTCAGCTCCGTTTCTGATCTCTTCCCTCCTCCCGCCCCGTCTTGTGCTTCTTCTCCATCTCCTGTAGTATTTGTTTTCTCCTCTGATTTCACGGCAGCCTCGCCTCGTATTTCCCGCTCTCTCCAGCTGTCTTCCGTACCGCGGGCGAACTATATTGCCAGTGTAATGAATTGTCAAAAATGGGTCAAATAGCAAAGCGCGTTCTCTTTGCCTTCCCCTCTCGTTTTCCATTATCGCATGCTGGTCTTGGGTTTTACCTGACGCCGGGGTTTCTCCTCCTCCGCCTCCCGTTTTCGCCGCCTTTCGTTACTCTCTGCTTTCATGTCGGATGGCTCCACATTCAATCTCGGGGCCTCTCTCTCTCTCTCTCTCTCTCTCGCTCTCTCTCTCTCTCTCTCTCTCTCTCTCTTTCTCTCTCTCTGTCGCTCGCAGATGCCTCCGGTCCGACAGGGCTCACTTTGATGCTTCGCTCCGTGTGCTAAAAGGCAGCAGAGCCACTTTGCAAGAGCCCAGGAGGATCCACTGCACTTATTCAAGTGCAGTTTGACATTCTTTTTCTTTTTCTTTTGCTTTCTTTCGTTTTTTCTTCTTTTTTTCACCGAGATCCAAATGCGATGCCTCATGGTCAGCAAACAATTAAAAAAAAATAAAATAAAATAAAAGTAATAAAAATCAGCTTGTTTGCAGAGATATCCCTCGAAGTTTATTTGGGTAGGTTGAATTAAAAAGTCCATTTATTCAAGCACATTATTCATATTACTCCCAGCACAGCAGGACCCAGGCTGAGTGGGGATATGTGTGTGTGTGTGTGTGTGTGTGTGTGTGTGTGTGTGTGTGGGGTGTGTGTGTGTGTGTGTGTGTGTGTGTGTGTGTGTGTGTGTGTGTCTGCTTTCTAATGGGAACAAATCTGGACGGATGAAATGGATAATGAATCATCTGAGGGTGCAACTAAAGATGAAATCACCACTAAATCATAACGCGATGTTAATTATTATCCTCTGCTTTTTGTGTTTTCCAGGATGGTTGAATATTCCCTGGATTTGCAGAACATCAACTTCACAGCCATCAGGACGGTGAGGGTGCTGCGGCCTCTCAAGGCCATCAACAGGGTGCCAAGTGAGTGGCCAAATCTCTTCAGACTTCATTTTCTTTTATGTTCTGAGTTTTAAAAAATTGTTTTTATTTAATCTGCTGTTTATCTTAACATATCGTCACTCTGTTCTTTGGCAGTTTAGTTGTTCCGTACACAACTTAACTGGGTTACTGAAAGGTTGTGTCTGCTGCAGGACATTTTGTAATAACAGCTTGTCGATACAAACCCCCCTTTTTTTTTTTGTTCCTGCTTTGATAACTGAGGAATAAAGTGATTTTTTTCTTATCTACTACTTTGTTTATGTGACTTTATCACTTTCTAACTTTAATTTAGAAAGTTTATTAGAAAATATCTGTTTTTATTGCTGGCTTTAATCGTATTGAGTCGACTGGCCATGTATAAAGGCATAATATATAGTCTGGTCTACATAATAATATTTGCTTAAAAATGTATACATGTGAACATTTTCATGGTTCTTCATCTCCATCATTTATTAGAAATTATTTAATTCCAGGTCTGACAGGTTTGGAAACAGGTTAGGTTGAACTAATGAGAATTTTTAAAACTGCAACGTGAACATTCAGTTTGTCATATTATTATCAGTGACGTGTGGTGAGATGCAAAGCTGGTGTAGCACTGACTTAATCATAATCAGATATAGAAATATAGACCCCCTGCATGGTATTGTTTACATAATTAAATTTAACGCTGGAGGGCAAAGGTTATGGTTTTTGGGATTATTAATAAGTGATTGCTGTGGTAAGAGGAGAAAACTATAAATATATCGCTGCACTTGACTTTACTGTATAGCTGGCTCGCTGATACTGTGTCTTCCTCTGCGGTTGTGGAGTCAGAATGTCTGGGATCAAGAGCGCCCCCTGCCTGCCTCCGCTCGAATCGGTTCTCTGTTGTTTCTGATCGCTCCTCAGCACACGAAACATGTTACACCCTCAGTTGGTGACAAAAAACACTGTACATTATATACATAAGCTAAATGATGGAAAATCAGTTCATATATTAAATGTTTTTTTTACCTTATTATTGGTGATGGACAGACATGACATGCTCTCATTGAATGGCAGCCAGTGCAGTTAGCCAGAGGTTGAGCAATCAACGGTGAGGCTCAGCTCCCTGCTGCCTCACCAGCTTCGCTTCCAAGCATTTGAATGGGAAAATTAGAAAATTCAGCGATTTTGAAGATAAAATAATCAGAGTTGGTTAAGCTAAATAAAAAATGAACACATTAGAGCACAACAGCAATAATGAAAATGTCAATATAAATGATTTTATCATTATATTTTTCCATTACAACAGGTGAGGCTCTTCCTCACTTGCCTCCCCTGGCTGTCATTGATTGCTATACAGTACTTACATGTAAATTTATACAACAAGCTTCATTGCAGGAGAACATTCTGCAAAATACATCCTAAAGGCCTTTCTGTTAAGTAATTTTGGATGTGTAGCTGTTGCAGGCCTTTTTGAGCTACTCTCTGCAACTAAACCAACCAGGAAGTTCATGCTTCAAGATTTTGAAGTCTAATCGAAATCTTGAAAATGAACGGCCTCCGAAGAAAACTGTCAATCCAGAGGGGGGAAAAAAAGGAAAAACGCTTCCAACAGTCAAAAGCGTCAATGAAGTGATTAAAACGTGCCTTTGAAGCCGGTCACATCAATTCCACGAGTGTTTTGCTGAAGTTGATGTCCTTTTGATGAGAACTGTCTGAGCGTTTTTGCTCGGTACATTTTTTCCTTCTTCTTTTTTTTCCGTGTTGATATGACTAAATTGTGCTTAGCAGGCAATCACTCTAAGTGGCTATGAGTACTCTCTAAGTTGGAGGCTGGTGCTTGAAGTTAATGTTTTGCTTCCTTTGTAATTGCTTGCTGCGCACCACCCACTGCTCATACATCTGCAGCGCAAACGAAGGTCTTTGTCTTCCTGCGTGAGGGAAGCCAATATGGCTGGTGAAAAAGAAATGCGGTTTTATTCGGTTTTGTTTTTTTTTTGTCACAAATCATGTTGTGAAACATCAATTGATCCTTTTTTTTATCATTATGTTCTAAATTCTCTTTAATTTAAAATTTATTTGACCAAAGTTCCATGTGCTTGTTTTTTTTTTATGTCATTCTTACATTCTTGCTTTACCACAGCAATTCTTTCTTTCTTTTTTTTTTTAATGATATTGACAACAGTTAGGTATAACATTCTAATGGAATGTCTAATAGTGTATTGATCCACTTTTTTACTGCTAATGTGAGTTTCTGGCATGATTTGAGTGTATGAGTCAGTGTTGTTACACAAAGTCTTTGACGGTGCGAAGGGAGAGCTGAGAGATGCGATTGGGTCAGCCCAGTGTCGGGAAATGATCGAACGAGACCGGCCGGGTCGGTTAACATAATTGATGATGGCCCAGAGTATTCTGTGCAGCTCTGCTGAGAGATCAACGAACTGCACTCATGCTGTTAATACACAACATCATTCATTAAATTTATACTGCCGTTTAAAGGGGCAGTGTTATGTAAATTTGACTTTGAGCTTACGTCATGCTATTCTCACATCAAAACTGCCTTGATTCTTTCATGCATGTTTAAGAAAACCTTTCATTTCCATGGCAACCATTCAGGTGTGCAAAACGCCTGGTCGGACTTTGCCCCGCCTTCGAGTTTCCAAGCTTCCGAGCTTCTGCCTAAAAGAGCAGCCCTCCCGACTCGGCTCCTTCAGACTAGCCAGATGCAACTAGCAAACACCCGGTGGAACAGCACATCTAAACTCATATGAGCTTCTTGTCAGTAGGCCTGTCACAACAAGCAATAAATCAGTTAGTTATTTGCATGATAAATTCGGATCATAAACAGGCTCAAACATTTCTATTTGCGTGATTTATCATTTTTATTTTTTCTCTCTTTCCACCAAAAACTGGGCAATAAAAGTTGTCACTCTAGTTCTTTTCGTCTCAACTGGCTCTTTTTTGATGTTCAATTTTGTTAACAGAGGCTTCATAATTCATGTCATCTATTTGTTTATTTTGGATATTTGAAACGTCCCCTTGTTCCAGTATTAAATGTTCCTTTTTATGTTGTATAGATTATTAATATTTGAGAATGTGTTCTTGCATTAATACCATTACATTAATTGAAAGTTGTCTCAAAATAATATCAATACCAATAATAATACCAATAATATCGCTTATTGCAATAACTTCTGGGACAATTTATCACAGCATAATTTGTCATCATGACAGGCCTAAACTTGTCAGTGGTAAAAACTTTGCTAAAGGGTTAATAGAGGACAGTAGGCAGAGACAAAGAGACAAAGGCCCAATTTCAAGCTGTCAAATTATAAAGCCACATTTCTTTTCAGTCAAATTTGATAGATATGCCTTTCTTTTAATGATAACTGGAAGGTGACATAGTGACCTGATTGTGCTATAAAATGTCGCTATGAGGCAGTAAAATGCATAATGCTGCCCCTTTAGGAGAGTCATTCTCAGTAGAGAGTGGTTTCTAAATGTTTTCGTGTGGCATAGCTTTCAAGCCTTTATTATTTTTTTTCCCTGCCTTGTTTGCGTGCCGATTTGTTTCGCTTCCGAGACATCGAGGGCAAAATGTTAATTTGGCGTCCCCTAAACCACAACGGTGTGATGGCGTCCTGAAGAAGAGATGATCATGCTTATGCACTCGATTTCACCTCTCTTGGTTGGTAATGTTAGTCATAATGTCAGTCTCCTTCCACCCGGTCTGACTCTAGCTTTCTTCACCGTCTTCTCCTACATCGTTTACATCATTTCATCTCATCTATCTCTCCACGGTAAAGGCACTAGTCATCCACTGGGAGTAATTTGTTTCCTCAGGGAGAAAGGAAGAAAAGGAAGGGGAAAATAACCTCTGATCTTGTCCTCTGAATTGTGAATTGTGGAGTCAGGGAGGCTGAGCTGATCAGCAGGGATAGCAGGACCATAACCTGATATTCTCACCAGATATTTATGTCTTATTACACAAATCCAATGGAAATATGTTTAGGAATTGGCTTGGTTTGAAGCCAGATTCCAGGTGTTGGGTTTACGCTGCTGAACTAACAGGATGCTCTCATGTAATGAATTGCAAGGACACACATCTGTTGTCAAATTCGTAGCAAAACAATTAATAATAATGCAGAACTTCCTCTTTGACATAGGCAATTAAGAAACAAACGCATGATCAGCAGCTAATGGATTGAAGAGTAATTAGTAAAATCCTGAGTAGAACACTACAGCACAGTTGATTAAAAATGTCATCATTGAAAGCAAACATTCATCAGCATCATATGGTTATTTTACATAAAATAAATCAATAAGATGATGGTGAGCATTAAGGCTGAGCTGGCAAATATGAAAATACACAATTGTTAAGCAGAATCCAGCATTTTCAATGAGGACATGGAATTTGGGTTGGTGAAACTTTTGCACGAAGGAAAAATTAGAAAGTGATGGGATTGTGGGGGTTAAGCGAAAGAGATAAATGGAGTTGGGAAGATGGGATTATCCAGCCTTACGAGGGACGGGTGGAGATGGAGCGGAGGGAGGGAGCGATGACGAGAGGAGAGATGCTGGGGAACCCACATGAACAGGTCATTACAATGATAGATGGACGCGAAGAAGTGCAGGGGACAGAGGGAGGGAGTCATCTGTTGAATAGAGATAAAGCAAGTGAGGGACAAAAAGGACGAGAGGAGTGGCGTGAGGGGAATGAAGGAAGCGGCGATTATGAATGATAAAAAGAGAACGCGTAATCAGAGCAATGCCGATTTTTATTTCAGTGGATTTGTTAGCGTTGCGGTCGCCACGTTCCGTGAAACAGAAAAAAATTGTAATTCAGGTGTAAACAGAGAGATTGCTGATTAATTTACAAGTTTGAGTGTTTACGGTTTCTGTCAGATCTCGAACTGATGAAAGACACAAAATACGGCCAGAAGTAGAACGTTTGTACACCAATTGGTAGGCAATATGGGGTTAAGTGCCTTGCCCAGCAGCACATCGATGTGTGGCGAGGAATCTGGAATCAAACCTACAACCTTCCAATTGCAAGACAATTACCTTACCCTCACAGCCACAGTCGCCTGCATTAGAGTATGCATTCAAACTAAGCTAATATCACATATTTTAAAAATTCATTAAACACAAGCATATTAAATATCTCAAGCTTAGTGACTCTTTGCATTTTGTGAACCCAGAACAAATATATATATTTTAAATTTGACCAAAAACTAAATTATTTTCAATCATGTTTCTGAGGGTCACCTTGAAATGTAAAGCAAATTTTCAGAAGGTTAAACAGATGCTATTAAAAAAAATAATAATAATAATTAATGCCAACTGAATCTGAGTTTGAAAAGCTTGTTTTGTGATCTAAAATAATTTTTTTTCCCCTCATGGAAATCTGCTTTTACTTTACCAACAGCCAGCTCGTCAGAGAGTTCATTTTATCGACTCTCACTGTTTAGTGAGGTTTGTAAAAGTAAATGGGGAGGAGAGCGATTGGCCTGAAAATGAAGTGGCTGGATGGAGTTCAGCCATTAGCTGCTCTGACACGTCAAAATGCCTCCTGGAAAAATCAATAGCTGGAGTCCTTCCATGGGAATCCAGCTCTGGGACGACGTCGTCGGGCTCGAATTATGCAGAAAAGCAGAAGATCATAACTGCTGATTTGTAAAGATTATTACTGTGAATTGCTCTCATCATCCTCCATCCGCGCCGCATGTAAGTGTTTATCTGTTTAAAGCCTGAGGGGATCCTGCCATCTTTCTTGATTTTTAAATGAATGTCACTTTTATAATTTATCAGCTTTTGGCAAGAAAATGATCAGCATAGATTGGAAGTGTCACATATGATGCACTACTATTATTATTATTATTATTATACCCGCAGTCGTACCTGCAGTTATTTAGCTCCAGGCTCTTTATTTGTAGCATGGATAGGGAAGCAAATCTTGGCTATAATAAAAACAAATTACCACAGAGCTCATCTCAGCGTACAGTGCTAGTACAGCGTCAAACACACACGCATGCATGTATACGCTAACACCTGTTGGCAGAAGATGAGTGAATGATTGCGCTCGTATTCTCTGTGGAGGATCTGTGTGGTGCAAGTCAATTAATTGGACTAATGGAAGTTCTCCGTGTCTGGCTCCCAGAGGCCGCGGCTTAAAAGCCTCGGTCTGTTGTCTGCATTACCCACAGTCCCCACGGGAGGCGCCGCATTAGCAGCCAAGGTAACGACCATCAGCATATTCCCACTCTGTCCGTTTGTGTCCATCTGCTCCCAATGCGCCTCGCCTTTAATCTGGCCTCACCCTGGTTCTCACATCGGCTCTAGCGTTTCCTTCTGCTCACCGTGTCCACAGCTGGTCAGAGTTAAAGACATCATCTATTATATTTGGTATTATTAAATCAATTGTACGAGCTAATTGAATACTTGTTTTATGTCCTATTGCTGCTAATGAAAGATTTTACACCCTGAAGACGAAACAATTGGAGCTATTAAATTCTAACGTAGAGGAATCCTTTTACACTGCACATTATAACTTGAAGAACTGATCGTCTTTCCTCCACGAATTGCCTATAAATGGCTGCATATTTCAGTCTTTTTTTAAATTAAAGACTAGTTTGATAGTGCTGGGCTTTAAGCTGCTGCTGACTTCAAACGGACCTAATCAATGGGAGACGTCCGTTTCATCTTTCTCAAAGGAAATCCCGGCCTGTGATATTTATTACCCGACAGAAACAAAGTCAAGGTTAAACTTCGCCTTTGCTGCATTTTCACCTTTACGGAATTCAGTTACGATCGTCAGCCGATTTAATGTCACTGCTGCTTTCAGATGATTGGATAGAAACATGTTCTGGTGTTTACCAGCGAGCATTTTACACTGTCTGTGGGACATGTTCACCCACTGGATGTTTTACCCCCTTTTTTTTTTATTGCTTTTGCAAGTCAGTCATGATCAGTAAAATTAGGTTTTTGTTACAGAAAAATTTACAAGAAAAACTTCAACGTCAAAGTGAAAACTGATTTCTGTAAAAAGTTGCATAACATATTTAACACAAAATGACTGCATACATATTCACCCCCTTTTAAAACAGGTTTTAATGTCAGTTTTTTTTTTTTTTTTTTAAATAGCTGCAATTCCTCTTGGCCCCAATTAGCTAAATACTCCATCCATCTTCAGTCTACTTTACATGCAGCTTTAACCACTGGGCTAATTTCCTTCTCGAGATCTTTGCTGAAGTAAAGGCTGTTTGACTATTATTACTGGGGAGTTTGATGATTTATTCATTATAATATTGCAATTAATGGATTGGAAATTTCACAATACTCCAATAATTTCAGGGTGAGCAAGAGAATGAAAGTGTTGATGTGGAATAATGGATATTTGCGTGCGAGATGAAACTACAGCAGTCGGTTGAAGGACTTTGTTTCTTGTTTCTCATGTTTACGCTCATCTGGAACAGCGACGTTTGTCTAGAACTCAATTTTTATTGAAAACATTAAATATTACATAAAGCGGCATATTACGGACATTCTAGATTTAAAAAAAAAGAAAAAGGAGTAAATTTCCACTAAAGTACCATCAACATTTTTTTTATTGAACTAATAGAAAAACATGGGCATTTCTGAGTTTGAAAAGTCATAAATTTGCAATAGAAACTTCAGAAATTTTAACATTAATCTCAAAACAATTTTTTTTCCTGCCAAATTCTCAAATTTGGAGCTCAGAAATTGATTTGTGTGTTTGTTTTCTTTTTTCTGTTTTTTAGAAAATTTCTTGAGTTTTGTTGGTGGAAATATACTCCTTTTTTTTCTCCCTTCAAATCTACAGTTGCCGTTTTAATTATGAGATACAATCATAAAACTCTCAACTATATTTTTCAGTGTTAAGTACGTCATCTTTAACATCTCTCTCTGCTGAGCTGGACGTTGCTGAGCAGCTGGACGTTGCTGAGCAGCGTCTCGTTCATGTCAGTTTGATATTCACCACCCGGCTGTCAGAGTGAGGACCTGAAGAGGCAAAGCAGACAGCAATGACATGGCCTCCAAAGCACTTACCTCCCAACTTTATTAAAGTGTGATCCACACAGGCCCAACTTTAGAGCCCTGAGGCCCAAACCGATCCACCAAACAGTTCTACTATCAGAACTGCATTTGGTCGTATTGAGTGTCTCCATCCATGAGTGACGAGTCTAAAGCTTTGTTGTTGATTGACATTTGAGTATTTCCTCTCGATTCAGAGGTTTCCTTTCAATAACATCCAGAAGAAAGTGTTTGTAGTTATTTCAGCAGCATTTTAATGTTTTTAGTGTTTCTGTTTTCAAAATTTTTTCTTAAATCGTCTTGTGCTCTGGAGCAAAAAATATCATTATTGCTTATATCTTAGTAATCACTGGGGCATGTGTAGCACCTCATTATAGGTTGAGACGAGTTGAAAACTACCAAGAAAATCTTTTACTGCAGACACATGATGTCAAACTTTAAGTTGAGAAAAATGTTTGCGTTACCTAAACATCAACTCTGAAAGGGAAACAAAAATAATAATAATAATCTGAATTGAACAATTCTCAGCCTGGTGGCCTGCCAGGCTTATAAAACCCTGCGGGATACTTTGTACACATGTGTACTGTGCTAAGTGTCAGTGTACTCACTGCATATCTGTATAAAGGCCAATCTGACTGCTTTTAAATACTGCACTTAGCATGTTCAAGCTGTGCTTTCACTCGTCTGTGTGTCACTGCAGGCATGCGCATCCTGGTGAACCTGCTGCTCGACACCTGCCCATGCTGGGTAACGTGCTCCTCCTCTGCTTCTTCGTTTTCTTCATCTTCGGCATCATCGGGGTGCAGCTGTGGGCGGGGCTGCTCAGGAACCGCTGCTACCCAGAGGAGAACTTCACACTGTGAGTCCAAGTCTGGTTTTGTGCGTTAGCCTGTGAGAACGGGCGTAAGAAACCCCGGTGCACTTCTGTCTCCATGGAAACGTGACTGTAACAACAAGCCCTACTTTTATGTTGTACGCAAAATAAAAAATGCAGAAAGCTTGCATGAATTAGAAAATACATTGTAGCTCCACATGTGAGTGAAGTTGGCCGTGTAAGTGTCTCCCAGCTCTCCTCTCATCACCTGATCTGAACCGATGAGAAGAATAATTACATCATCCACTCAATTTACTGTTATCACCGCAGAAAAAAAAACCCAAAAGAGATGAAGAGCCCTTCCGGCTCTCAGACTCCCGAGTCCTAACATAATGAGGCTAACCTCATCGTGCACGGCAAAATGTGCGCAAAGCAAATATCATTATCTCGGAATCAAGTTTGGCACTTCATTAAAAGTTGAAACGTGTGTGTGGGTTTTCTGTTGTCTTTTTACCTTTTACATTACGTGAACCCTCTGCTTACGGTATCAGATGATAATTCATCATTAGTCCAGTGGAGATGCACCAAGCCATGGGCGAAACTTAAAGGTAATTTTAATCATGTTTAGATCCATAGAAAAATGATTTTTAACATTGAAGGTGTGATGCTGCAGTTTTTACCCATTTTCGCTCAAGATTCTGAGTTTAATTCCTCCGTTTTACCACCAATTAAATCTGAAAGGGAGTACTTGTTAAAGAATTTGAAAATGAAAATTTGAAAAAGCAGTTTACTGCTAAAGATAGCCAAAATATCTTAATCTATAGCCAGTCGCATTCTGTCAACGGATTGCTAATCTGAAATATTTTAAACCTATCTGTTTGCGATTGAGAATTAAACATTGAAGGTGTGATGAATTGTCACATTGAAAATGACTGAATTGAAAATGTGAAACCATTTTCAATTTAATTGACCTTTACTGTAATACACTCCATGCACTGATTAAAAATAAAATAAATCCATCTAAATTTTGGTTGAGAATGGAGCTTAGAAGCAGTAGTTTGGAGCTAGGTCCAAGCAGGCATTTTGCACAGCTGGATGGTTGCCATGGGAGACGAAAGGATTTCTCAAACTTGCAGGAAAGAATCAAAGCAACACTTCAGGTATGTTTTTGATGAGGGGATAACATTAACATGATGTAAAAGCTCAAAAACGTCACATTTTGCACACAATTTAGTTGCTAATAGTGTTTTTAAAAGAAAAGTAAATATCTTTGCTAGTTTATATGAAGTCTTTTGTGAAAGAGTTTAAATGAAGCGGCACGTTGGTGATCCCAAGTCAAAACTGTGTCCTGGGTTTTATTTGTTATTCGTTCACTTAAAAGAGAAGCAGGTGCTTATTTGTGTTTATGACTTTTAAATGTGGTTAAAAAAAAATAAAGGGTGAACTCTAATTGCAGTGTTCATCCATTCAATTAAAACAATCATTTTAATGTTCCCCAGCAGCATCAGGAGCAAATCAAAGTTCAAAGCCGGGATATTTAACAGGTGATGTTTGTTTTTCCAACCAGTCCATTAAGAGTAAAGCCAATGCGGCTGTAATCGCGGCGTGCGACTGCCTGGGGAGACCGAACTCTCAGCCAAGCGCTTGATTAGCCTGCTTTAGCAAATGGGTTTGACAGGCGTTCGCACTGCCAAGCCTAGTGAGAAAATAATGATCTGATAAGAAGCTTTGGGGTAGGTCATCACCATGGCAACCATGTCATAAATGAAATGGAGACTTGGAAAAAGGGAACACGATTATGGGATGTCCTACCCCTAAAGTGAACCGATGCCGAGTTAATTTTGGTAATGTCGTCCAAAGAAAGTAAACTGTTTTTGTCTTGTTGACCGTTTTATGTTTATTTATTTTATTTTTTTCTTTTCCTATAATTGGTGAAGGACAAGAAAATAAAAATGCAACATTAAATCTTCGCTCAGGTGTCAGTCATTTTCTTCAGGTACAAAACGATAAAAGGCCTGTCATCCGGTGAAGTTAATCATCTCCATACACAGAGGCACATCTCCAGTAGTCGGTGTAATAATGAGACGGGCTGCTGCTACTGCATGCGGGGCTTAGTCACACACAGCAGTGGCGGAAAAGTAAAGTAGAGAAGGTGGGCGGGTGGGTTACCTCATTTATTTCTGGTGGCTTCTCGCCGCTCCCAGAGCCTGTGGTCGGCAACGAAGGCAAAAACACAAACGGCAGAAGACGCAGGTGGCCCGCAGGAAATCATTTCTGGACAGACCCGCCGATGCTTTCTGAACGCACGCGTGAATATGAGCGCATATGTAAATTGCCATAGAAACGAGAGCTTCGCTGTGAAGATCCATGAAATGAAAGTGCTAAGAAGTTGCAGAAGAATAGTAAGATTTTTATTTATTTATTTATTTTTAGCTACGAGAAGGTTAGAAAACCCAATATAGGGTCAGCTGTGCTCCCCTCCTCTCTAACAATGACCACTGGAGACAGGCAAACAATGCAGCAAGGATAAGGGGGTTCAGCCGCTGGATGGGTGGAAGAAACAAGGGTTTATGTCCATAGATAGTTATTTACAAACATAAATAGGTTGGCCACGTGAAAACACATTTTTTTTTGGTGAACCAACATTTGGTTCAGCAAATGCTGGGGCCGTATCAGTAGCTTCAGATCTCCAAACTTCATGAATCGGCTCAAAAACTGTGAGTATAGAACAGACTTTGATGGAATGGGTTTTCATTCAAGCCCTATTTCAGTATAATGTAAAGCAGTGAATGCAGCGGTGTAAAGCACACTGCACTTGGGCTTTGTGGCGGTAGACATGTATTCTCTGTACTGAAGGATCATGCCTCTTTCGATGGAAGAGTTTGAGTTCTAGTTGCCAGGACAACAGCATTTCCCTGGATGCATTGTGTCAAGTGTAAAAGCCACTGCGGATAGGATTATGGCGTTTGGCTGGTTTTGAGGAGGCAGCCTCTTAGTTTCAGTGGGGGGAAAAAAAAAGAAAGATATGAATCACTTTGTTTCATTCTCAGGAAATAGAATCAACAATAAAACTTAACAGGCGTATTTAAGCTCTTACTGTAATTTGAAAATTAGAGGGAAAGAAACCACCCAAAAATAGGTAAAATTCGTGAATCCTTGGTTTGAGCAGTTGGTCAGACAGCTCTCTGTGAGGCTGATTTGCCACCAATGTTAAATCAGTCAATTTGACTGCAAGCAAAAGTGCAAAGTACACCATGCAAGGGTTGGCACACAGAGAAACCACATAAAATGGTCAACTGTGGGGACAGACGGCGCTGACGGCGCTGAGTTTGAAGTGTGCGTGTTTCTGTATAGTGGCATCTTTCTGCCTGTCCCCGTCTGATCTCATTTTGTTCAATTTTACCATTACACATATAATGACCTCCCTCTGTCTCCCCATCCTTTCATCCACTCATCTCCATCTCAGAGAAAATTCTGTTCCAGTCTCAAACTGGAACATAGAGCAAACTGCAGAGCTGCGTGAGAGGACCATGAAGGGCATGCAGTTTTGCTCACTTAGAAAACATAAACAATACCCAAGGCTGAGTGTCCCCTTCATGATACATAAAAGCACTTTTGTCTTCACCCATATGTCTCTGTTACGACTCTGTGGACTATCTAATCTGAATGTCAAAATGGGACCTAACAGAACCTTAACCTGAATGTGATTTCAAACCTTTTGAAAAGCGGTAATAACCAAAATGATTATTCGAGACTCTGCGTAGAAAACATGAACGCCAGTCTCCACATGAAGGTTTTGATTTAGTTGTGCCTGTAGCAACAAAACTGACAGTTTAAATTACACTTGTTATTTTTTTTTAATGTCACTGTCTAAATCTAGAAAAATAACACTGAGAATTGTATTAGCATGACTTGTTGTTGCTCTTTGAATCTCACTCTTGTTTATTTTTAATAATGACTCAATTATGTTGTTTTTTTTCTTTGGACAGAGACTGAGTCCTCGTCTGATACTTCATTAAAATCAGTACAATGGTGGTTATTTGCAGCAAAATAGTGCAATCTACTGAGTCAGTGTTGCATGAGCTACATTAGCATTGTGACCGAGGGGCATTTAACTCGCTCTGCCAGGACGTTCCAGATACGACAGTCTCTCCAATCACCTTTTCCTGACAGCAACATATATTAAATCTGGAGTTTTTGGAAGCGTAGCCTCAATATACTGTTCCAGCTTGACCAGAAAGCTCGTCTATTGTGCTTAAGACATCTATGTCAGATGTCTTAAGCACATTAAGATCATGAATCGTCATTAGAATGTTAAAATAATATTCAACAGTTTGGTAAACACAGTTTTCAGTGGGTTTGGTTTCCACACTAACTGAAAGTGGAACAAATGTTGCCATTTTTTTGTCTACCAGACTATCAGGTGTGAAAACCTTCTATTTACAGACTGTGCATACATTTGTTTTTGGTTGACCCGATTTAACCCAATGCATGATTGTGGCTTTTTAATTGGTCCGCAAACAATATCTGTTCACGTTTATAACATGACATCCTTTCAACACTTCCAGGACCACAGGTATTGGTCTCCCCCGACCTTACTACATGGCCGATGAAGATGACGAGCGACCCTTCATCTGCTCCTTACCCGTCGACAACGGCATCATGTCCTGCTCAGACGTCCCAGCCCGCCGTGAAGGAGGCCGGGCCTGTTGTTTGGACAAAGAGGACGTCGTCTACCGTCAGTCCATTGGACTGAGTCCTGAACCTTTGACCAATAACAGCGTCAGTGTAGCTGGCCTGTGCGTCAACTGGAACCAGTACTACACCAGATGTCATACTGGAAGCAGCAACCCTCACAAAGGTGCCATCAATTTTGATAACATTGCCTATGCCTGGATTGTCATCTTTCAGGTGGGTGAAAAGTTCCACCGGAGTTTTAATTGTTTTGTTTTGTTTTATATGGCTTTGGTTTGAAATCGTGTTTAGCCTAATGGATTACATCCTGTCGTCCCAAAGTTCATGACACGGCATTATTCTGGTTTGAATATTTAAGTGGGCTCAAGGATTTGATGAGCCAATTTAAGCACTTCAAGTGGCTTCATGGATTAAGAGCTTTGCACAAAACCGCCTGTGAATCACCGGCAACAGAAAACAAGAGTGGGTCAGCAGCATTTACCTTAAGTGTCCACAGAAAAACAACTTCACGTTATGACTGTTAGAAAACATAGTTTATTTCAATTAAGTTGTGCAGCCTGAAATGTTTTGCACTGGCATTCACTATTGAGTGTTATTTTGAATCTCTGAGAATTCAAAATAACACTCAATTATTAGTGAGTGTACACAGCATATTGTAGTGTTCAATATGCGGCTTTCTTTCTGCTTCTTTTTCTACCAATGATAAATAAAACGTGCCCTTTGTTTCATTGATCTACGAAACCTCAAGTGTGGCTAGTTTTAGTTTCTGCACAGTTTTTGTCTTTAACCTGTTCAGACGTTTTCCTCTCAGCACATTTTGCTCTCAGTTTTTTATTACGTTTTTTGGGACACACAGAGCCATCTGTTAATTAATATTAAGTAACAGATTAAGTCACAATCCTTGATTGAACCGTTTACTGAATAAAAACTCCGCGGCCCTGAATTTATTGTCTTCTTTACTTTAGGTGATCACTCTGGAGGGCTGGGTGGAGATCATGTACTATGTAATGGATGCTCACTCTTTCTACAACTTTATCTACTTCATCCTCTTAATAATAGTAAGTCTTGTCTGCACTTTTGTTTAAATCAGAAATGTTGAACACATTATACCGACTAACTGCTTAATATAAATGTGGTGAATCTGAATAGGTTAAAAAGAAAATCACATGTACAGTTTAGTAGAGTTCTCATGAGACATTTGGTTACATTACTAATCTGGACACATTTGATATGAATTATGAATTGTAAGTTTATAATCATATAAGGTTGGTTGAGTTCAATTTGTCAGTAGACATGTATTGTTTCTGTCTTCTGTGTCTTACCTGTACGCATAGCTAGGCGTGCACTCTCACAAATCCCTACACACACACACACACACACACACACACCCCACACACACACCCCCACACACACACACACACACACACACCCCACGCACACACACACACACATGCTGAGTGCACAAATCTCTAAAGAATCCTCCCTTTTGTTTCCATAAAGCACTTTTTAATTCCAGTCCTTTAACTTCTTCTCTATGTGTGCCACAGTACGCCTTTGTGTGTGAGCGTCGATGCGTGGCTTTCTCGGTATATTCCTATTTTAGCTTGTCGGGGAGTACTTAGAAGTGTGTGTGGAAGTGTTATCATAATGCAGCGTGACTGCTAGCTCCAGCTCCTCTGCTACCCAGGGGCTGTCTTGTCTTTTTTATTAGACTTTTAATTGCCTCGCCTTCTGAGGCAGACACAAGCTTTTTCGCTCTCTTCCCTCTCTTCATTCGTTAATGTGTCACTTCTCCTAGTATCACTCTATCCTTGAATCTGTCAATCTCTGCTCCCTGCACTTTCACGCCCGCAACACACTCTGCTTTCTCTCTTTCTCTCCCCAAGTCCATCTTTGCCATACGCCATTCCCCTTCCACTATTTTTTGTTTTCTGACAGCCTTATATTTCTCTTCTGCTGCCTTCTTTTCGTCTCTGTGTTCTCAGTTGGCTATAATAGCAGTCTTCACTCATGTAACTGGATGCGTTTCCATTACAAATGTGTGCAAAAACCTTGTCAATATTTGGCTAATGTCTAAAAACCACAATTTTGGTGTTTTGTTTAAATAAGGAGCACAATTAAAATCACACGCAATTACATTTGTTCACACGACAAGTCAAAAACATCCAACTATTTCCTGTCGACTTCTTCATTTCTTAGCTCCGGTTGTTGACAGTGTCACTCGTGTGATTTGACAAAAGTGTTTCCATTGCAGTTTTGACAAATAAACCAGTTTTGATACGGTCAAAGAAAAAACACCTCATCATAGCGCCAAAACATTTTATCAAAAAGAATTGGCAAATTTCCATTAAGCAAATTTATTTTCAAAATTCCAAATTGTGCAACTATATGGTCATTGGAAATGCTGGTGCAGTGTGTCTGCAATCTATTCTGAGAGACATACCGTCACAAACAGTAAAACTATCAAAGTTATTTTCTCGCACACACACGCCGAGGCACGAAGACAAGTTCTCACGGTCTGGCTCTGATTTGCTGGTGGACACTATCCAACACATCAAACCGCCGACGTTGGCTTCCTACTGCCGATTTGTGAAATAATGGCCGCCTTTTGATGTGGATGCGTCGTTTACCAAAGGATGAAAAGAGGAGGAAGGAGCGAAGAGTAATAACCAAAGGCAGGAGTGAGGATTTGTGGAAATTAAAAGAGAGATGATGAAATGTGTGTGAAAAAATACAGATAGGGGGAAGAATGGCCAGATATGCAGCGAGGGATACGCGAGGGAGAATCGTAAGATACCGAGTGGGCTTAAGAGAGCCTGTGATGAACGAGGGATAAAACGGGAATGACTGACATACGCGAAGAGGAAAAACCGGGAGGTGATGGTGACGGACCGGAGCGTCGGCATGAAATCCGGGAGGGGATTGGACGGTGAGCGAGCGAGGCGATGCGAGCGCTGTCTTTGATGTCAAGTGAAATGTCCTTAATTAGAGTGAGTCTCTCAGCATGTCCTCTTATGGCTCCTGTGCGCAGGGCAGATACCCTGATCACAGGATCGGGGTAACAAGCGTGTCATGCAATAAGATACATGCCAAGCCCTTCAAGTTAAGCCAATGTAATGCTACATTAAGGCAGGTACATATAAAGTATGTCCTAAAACATCAAAATAATTTGAATCCCAGACTGAGCAATATTGCAAGATTCAACACATCTGATCAGGGCAGGAGCAGGACCCATTTTTAACTCGCCACCTCTCACAAGCCCCTCTTCCAGCAAGCCAGCTTCACTGTTAAACTGGTGCCAGTGGTTATTTTGTACCAATTTCTATTGGCTTCACTGCTTCTTCTGGCTCCAAAGTCAATAAAGTAGTTCTTACATAGCACCAAAGCTGACCAGAGGAAGAAACTGCAGCAACTGAGACCAGCAACCGATCTAAACATTGAGCGCCACCGTTAAAAATCTGGAGTTAGCTTTGTTTCTAATCTGCATAGTTTAACTCAAAAAACGTAAATACACCACACTCGAACTTGTGGTGCATTTACATTCAATTAGGCTTTCATTGAAGCCTAGTGTGGCTTCAATGAAATAGCCACATTTGCGTTCGCAAATGTTGACGCAAATTCAGTCATTGTTCACCAATTTTTGCGCAGGCTTGCAATTTTCACCTGTCATTGTGATGTTTGTCAGATGTTATAAAAGCCAATGCTACTATTTTAGAGGCCACAGGATTGACAACAGTTGTACGAACCATTGTGCAGAATTTGTCGACATGGACTTTCTGAATTAAAAGATACAAAAAGTAAAAAAGATCAAATCCAAGCATACAATTGTGCTTCAGCAATAAAATACTATTTTTTTTACTATGGGGCATTTTAGACACCTTTACCACTCCTGGTTTTCCACAAATTGTCAAGTTGTTTCGTTATTGTAATTTGTACATTAAAACCAAAAAATGAAGCAACATATTTATTTCTCTATCACTTTCTATATTCCAATTTGACATTTCCTCCTCTATTTGTCAAACCTTCGTCGGCTCTGTTGCATCACACTTCAGCGACTCTCTCCTAAACAAATATGGTGGAGTTAAGTGATTGGAGCACTTTACAAGTCTGACATACTCAGCTCTGTTTGTACTCCCGCTTGTCATCGTCAAACCGGCGGACAGACGGAGAGACTTTTATTAATGTTCAACAGACTTTCCAACACGGAGTACTAAGCCACCGAGCAACGGCGGACTGAACGTATGGAGTGAAAAGAAAGTATGAAGAGTGAGAGAGAAAGAGAGAGGGGGGTTTAAACGGTTCGGCAGTTTCGCTCTGATGCGGATAAAATGAGGTAAATCAAACTGAGAGATGGCGTGGGATACGGAGAAGATGATAGGAGATACGGCTTGAGGGGAGCTAGATGACAAGAGACGGCATCAGATGGAGAGACAGATGAAACGAGTCGGATCAAGCGCTCCTCAGAGTGATTATCATCATCGAGAGTTTGAACAAGAAACCCAGCAGAGTCGGAGCATTATTTGGAAAACAGCTTGACTGTTTAATTAAGATTTAGCATCCTCAAACAACATCCTCAACATTATTTGTTTTCAAAGTCTGCCTGATAAAGCCTTCTGCTCTGACATGCGACTGTGACTCAAACAGTTGAACGCATCTCTACAATTTGACAGTGTTGATCAGCGGCGAAATCTCTAAGCACATGCCTTAAACCAACATGAATGACTAATCATGCTTGTCGGCTCGGTTTAACTGCAAATCTGGGATTTTATTGTCTGAATCAGTTTGCACATCATGCATAAAGTGTCTGTCAAAAGTCTCTACAACCACATTTAGATGTTTTGTTGACGTAAAAATAATTGCAGCCATGATAAATCCTTTACACTAATATAATGTTTGAATCAGCTGGAAAAATGGAGAAATCTGTCAGAAATAAAAATGCACAAAGCAAGAAAAGTTTCAAAAACCTGGTTTTATATGTCTGCACATTCCTCAACTAATACTATGTTTAAATTTTTTGACTCTTTTTCAGAGCTTTGTCTTCTGGCGTTTACACCTGAAGTTCATTATAGTGAACTTGAAAGTTTATCTCTTCTCTGGACTGTAAAATTCTTTCTTAATCAGTATAACAGCTTTGATAACTTCTCTTTTGACATTTCTACGCACCTCCTTTATCTTGGTGGTGATGCTGGCTTTCGTAGCCTCTAAGCTATCATGGTGGGCTAGCTTGTTAGTACCCACAAAGCGGTCTTTGTTTTCACACGAGGAGAAAACATCCTCTTCAGGGTTCTGCTGAGCGTTTCTCTTCTTTGCTTGTCCCCTTATATTCAACTTGAACAACTTTCTAATATCTACATACAGTTGTTTGCCTCTCCATGGTAGCGGAGGTCGGTTAGCTGCTGACTTGTGACACTCCCAGTAGCAGCTTTTTGTAGCAGCTGTGCTACGCTAGCTTTGATTTGTTTATTTTTTAAGAGCTGACTATAGTAAGACAAATCTATGTCTGTCCTGTCAGTGTACCAAGAGAGTGTGAGTATAAATATTTCAAGGGGGAAGTGAATGTGGTGAATGGATTCTGGGATCCATTATCGCACTTTCTGTCCACAAGTCTTGTAAAATCATCGAAAAAGCAGCGAGTCTGATGCAAACTCAATACTTTGAATCGATGATGAGGAGCTTTACCCATGGAGCACTTTCCACAGCGCCCTATATGGACACATTCATAAATCTGCTCTCACCTGAAGGTATTGACGCAGCAAAGGGAGAGAACAGAATCGGCTGATCAGGGTTATTGATCACTACCTTCAGAGATGTATATTGTTCCCCTGGCTTGATGGGTTTCTTCTCGCACTGTTTTTCAAAATGAACCCTGCAAGTTGGGATGACCTTGATGTTGGTTTTTTTCTTCCCATTCTCTTTCTATGGTAAAACTAGATGTTTAAGTTCAGTGTACACGATTCTAAAAATGATACTTTTTAAAATCTTTTTCTGACGATCTGCCATTAAATTACCCAATAAACTTTCTCCCGCAGTCTCCATATCCGTTGCGAATAAGTAAATTAAATAAATTCCAATAGTCTTTTTGTATTTATAAATTGGAGCCTTAATGTGTGAAAGTAAGTTTTGATGAGGTTGTAAAGCCCAAGAATCAGTTTTGCGCTTTTCCTTAAGCTGGATGGAGATGCTAAAGAAACCGAGGCTACTGGTCCTTGATGCAGCCAATCAGATTTGATTTCTGACCTTGGACCCTTTGCTAGCTGTCGCTTGCTTCACTCAATCAGTCAGTCAAATGTTATTTGAATAGCACATTGGAGCAACAAGGCATTTCAAAGTGCTTTACTTCATAAAAACACAAAACAAAGTAATGCAGCATAGAATCAACAATAAACACATTGCATTTAGACAAGTGCCATCGTTAATTTCTCAACTGATTATGCTTCAAAGGCGACTCTAAACAGGTGAGTTTTTAGTCTAGATTTAAAGGATCTCAGTGTTACCGCAGTTTTGTATTTTTCTAGAAATTTTCTCCAGATTTGTGGTGCATAGAAGGTGAATGCTGCTTCTCCTCATTTGGTCTCAGGCCTCTCTTGTGAAACTTACTTGTTCAACCAAACTTTCTGCACACCTATCACCCTCTCAGGTCGGTTCCTTCTTCATGATCAACCTGTGCCTTGTGGTCATCGCAACCCAGTTTTCAGAGACCAAGCAGCGGGAGCACCAGCTAATGCAGGAGCAGCGAGCTCGGTGCTCGTCCTCTTCGACGTTGGCCAGCGAGCCGGGAGATTGCTACGAGGAACTCTTCCAGCTGGTCTGCCACTGCCTCCGCAAGGCCAGGAGGCAAACTATTGCCTTTTTTAACAGTTTGCGAGGTAAACCCCGTGGGTTTCGGGGCGTTGGGCGAGGAAGACGAGGAGGGGACGAGAGGGAGAAGAAGGCCAATGGAAGGCGAGAACTTGAGAGGAGACTTGTGTCCAGGCCTGGTAGGTGGCTGAGCACATGATAAAGGCAGCAGTAGTTATAATGCACACGATATGCACTGACATCCAAATGTTTTCTGTTCCCAGGCCATCCGTGCCCTCATCATCATAAACCAGTCCACGTCTCGTCAGCTGAACCCGTAGCCCTGACCGCTGCCTCGAAAGTGGACGGTTGTCCTCAGTGTGCTGCAGCACTGGAACTTAAAGACGGAGTGGGAACTGTCTGTGTCGCTGGCGATGAAACAGAGGAGGAAGCCGTGGACAAAACCGATAATGAGGATAAGCAAAAACAAGGAACCAAAGACGAGGACAAAACCCCCCCGAAAAGTGCCGAGAACCATATAGGATGTAGTCCAAAGAAACGATGCAAAGAACTTTGGCAGGACACGAGGAAGAAGCTGTGGGGCATCGTAGAGAGCAAGTACTTTAACCGAGGCATCATGATCGCCATCCTTATCAACACCATCAGCATGGGGATTGAGCACCACGAGCAGGTAATACGAACATTAGTTGATAACACACCTAAGTTAGCATTTTAAAACATCTACTTTTTGAGCCTTTATTCAAATTCATTTTAAAACCAATTTATAATTAATCTCAAGGGATATAAAACAACAAAATACAATGAAATGGAGATATTCGCTTGTTCCACATTTGGTTTATTCCAAAATAAATTTCAACCCTCATTTTCCTCACTGCTATAACTTATTACTAAAAATATAGTAACAAACTTTGAATTGAACCTTTTAATGAATTTAAATGGAAACAAATGATCTTACTACTGACTCACTCCGATGGTATCTGTGTTATTGCAAGAGCACGTCTTGCTGAAAATGTTCAAATAAATTTATTTCCTGTTGCAAAGTTCTTGGGGTTTTTTAACTGCACACTTTTGCTATTCAGAATAGAAAACAAATGTTTTAAGTGTGGATTTAGAAAACATTTTCCAATGCCAATTAAAATGTCTTCAACTCGGAGTAAAGAGAAGAAAACCTAAAAAAGTGAATATGGGAATAAAGTGGTGTGTTGTCACTTTATCAGCTTGGAGCAATGTTTGTAGAAGTTTTGAGAAGGAAGTAAATTTGTAGGGATCCAGGCAAAATGTAGAACGTGACTCACTGATTATTTCCAAAATCTAAAGGACATAACTTTACAAGGATTAATAAACAAACAAACAAAAAAAATGTTTATGTTCACCAACACACAGTAATAAAAGCAATGCTGTGGCATGTTTTCTAGCTTTTTCTTCCCCCTCTGGTTTCTATGTTTTACTGTCGCTGAGCTTATTTGAACTCTTTGTATTTCTATCAATATTTCTCTCTCTCTTTCTTTCTTTCTTTCTCTCTCTCTCTCTCTCTTCCTCTTTCTCTCTCTCTCTCGCTATACCATCGCCCACTCATGCCTGCCACCGCCGCAGTGGTAGGTCGTCTCTCATCCCAGCTGCAGCTAAAAATAGCGAGACAGAAGGGAAGTGACAGAGAGACTTTGCTGTGTTAATGGGGAGGAAATACAAATCTGGGTTTGCCTGTCTAGCTGCCTGGGAAGGAAACTAGAGTGTTCCTTCACGACATGGTTAAACACCAGAATCACAGACGGTGTCTGTTGTTGTGACTGTGATCTCGTTCTCACCTGCTCTGTTCTGGAGGGGGGAAAAAAACACACGTGGTTCTCCAAAGTCGTGTGACTGAGGCCACAGCCGCTTGGGGAAGAAAGGCTGCATAATTTACAGCACGTATACCATTAGACGAGGTTTTCTGGTTGCACGTTATTATTTATGAGACACCCCGGTGAAAGTGCTTAGAGCTGTTGCCCAACAGCAACAAGTTGCCGAGTTTAAATCCAGGCTTTAACAGCTTCTGATTCAGAGCTTGTTTTCTTGTATATTCTCGGGTTTCTCCCAAGTATTCTGGTTTGTCCCTCACTTTGAATACATGCAAGGTGCGTTAACTTGAGATAATAGGTTGTTATTGGGTGTGAGGGAGTGATTGCATGCTGTTTATCACTTTGGATTTTATTTGTATTTTGCCATTATTTTTCCCCGACGGTTTTTGTGGAGGTTGATTGGTGAGGAAGAGTCTGGAAGCTTTACTGTTTTTTTTTTTGTTTTTTTTTCAAGCATGTGCACAGTTCAGTATAACCACTGAGAAAGAGTTACTGCTAAATCTTGCTAAACTTGTAAAAAAATAGCTGAGGAGTTACATTTGTGAGCCCAGACTTTGCAGTTAGAGTTGCTTTAGGAACCATCTTTTTCCTTACGTTCTTCTGCTGCTGCCAACTGTTGAATCCAAGCTGATTTTATGAAGTGCTGTCATCTCAACTGCTACGCAAAGACACTAAGATGGTTGATGACGAATGAAACGCCAAAGGAGAAAACGTAGAGCCTCTCGCCTGAAACGCCCCCGACTGTCCTCGCCAGGGACAAGGGTTTGAGAAGATGGATAAATTTAATTTAAATTTTAGGATCATCTGCTGAGACTGACCAATCATGGTGGACTTCAAATGCTTGGGTGAAGTTTCTGCCCATGCCCAGGACTAGCACCAGGTGTGGATTCATATGGTATTCTGCAAACTTTGGCTGCAAAAAGTGATTATTTGACCTACTTTTGCCTTTCTATAATTTCAAGCCACTTTTCATATATTCCTCTGTCGTTAACGTAGCTTTTTCATCCACAGAACTGCTGCGCTTTTTTTTTTTTCCAGCCCACAGCAGTGGTACCTGGAGTCGCTTCCTACCGCTCTGCAAACCAAGAGTTGGTTTTGCATAAAATTTGCAGGAAATCACCAGTTGCTGAGAAACTCAGACCAGCCAGCAAAAACACGCACGCACACACACATGCGCACACGCATACACACATGCGCACACGCATACACACATGCGCACACGCATACACACATGCTGCATGATATTACAAACAGGTGCACATGTAGAGTCAAGAATGTTCCTACAGGAGTAAAATAAAAGCGTTCTTTATTGTCTCAAGTGGGGAATTGTCTGTGCAACAGCAGCAAAGTGACAGGCAATAACAGCAAATAGACTCACACAAGCATAGAATATATAAAAACAGAATAAAGAATAAAATACTGTACAATAAGGGAAAAATATGGTGAGTTTGACACAATAAGGAGCTTAAATTTTTATGCCAGCTGTAAGCAAGCTGCTGTTGATATAAAATAATGAATTAGACAAATAGTCTCCTAATATTTAGTCTAACATTCCTACAGCTGCAAGAGCTTCATCTAACATATTTGATTACAGTCTCATTTGATGCAGTTTGCTGCAAGACACTTCCCTGCTACTTTCTCTACTTCTTTTATTTTTCTTTCGTTTTAATCCTCCTCTCTCTGTTTTTATCTATTTATTTGTTTCTTTTCGAATTTCTGATTTCGCGTCCTCTGGCGGTCAGCCGGAGCAGCTCACCAACGTGCTGGAGATCTGCAACATTGTTTTCACCAGCATGTTCTCCATGGAGATGATCCTGAAGCTCACTGCTTTCGGCTCCTTCAACTACTTGAGGAACCCCTACAACGTGTTTGACGGCATCATCGTTATCATAAGGTACAAACAAAACAACCTATGACCTCAAACTTACGTTCATCAACGGCAGGCTGAGGTTTTTAAAGGGCAGGCGTGTCATAACTTGGTGCATTGTGCTCACGTTGTGAGTTTAGTTCAAATTTAATATGTTACAAGCAGGAACAAGTGCAGTTAAAGCATGTTTCTCACTGTCTTTCTGTGTTTCCAACTTTCTGTTTTTGACTTTTCCCCTGTCCTTATTTTTTTCTTTTCTCTATTCTGTCGCTTTCATTTTTTCTTTTTCTTCTTTTTCTTTATCTTTCTGACTTACTTTTTGTTTCTTTCTCTCTTTCTCTTTCTGTCTGTCATTATGTCTGTCTGTCCTTTCCTTCCGTCTTTGTCTTTAGTTTCATCTTTCTTTTTTTTTTTTTTTCTCTTTTTTTTGTCGTTTTTTTGTCGGTCTTTATTTCTGTTTTTCTTTCTGTCTTCCTCCATGTCTGTCTTTGTTTCTGTCTTTCTGCCTCTGTGTTCTGGTTGCTCAGTAGAGGTGATTCTATTAAATTACCCCAGTTTTGTCAAGGTGTCAAACACACGCTGCCCGGTACAAATGCACCACCTGTACGGATCGCGATGCCAACGTGTCAGCCGGCAACAGGAACATGTTTTGTCTTTTGTTGTGTGTGCCTGGAGCTTTCTGTGAATGGCTGTGGCTTTGATCTGCTTGTGCGTTTTTTTGTTTTTTTCCCCCCCTAGTTCATATGGTTAGAAGTCTTTGTCTGTGATCCCCATTAGAAACCTCAGATCAAATACACATCAAAGCATGTAAAACTGAAAAAAGATCAAATGTGCAAACCCATCACAGAAAGATGCAGGTTGATTGAACGTTTCTGCGTCTGTCTTCTAATCCCATGCTTCTCGGCCCGTTTCCTTTTTTTTTTTTTCTTCCTGTCTTCATCTTCCTGAATGTCCTCGGCCATTGAGGAAAAAGCCACTCTATGGAAGTGCCTCCATTCAGTCCTCAGCGGTTCAGGGGAAATAGGATTTTGATGTGCTTAGCCCCTTTGCTGGTTGGTTCAGTCCAAGAGAAAAACTTTCAGTCAACATAAAGAATATCCAAACATGCAAAAACACCATAAGTCCAAGTTACGTAACACACCCAGTGTTTGAAACATATAAAAAGATAATGGATACTGGAGGAAAATAAATCTTTGCAGAATAAATGAGTTGTTTTCTAATTAACCCCTTAGCCGCCAGGGTGCCACCAGTGTCCTTACATTGTCCTACATATAAGGGTTTTCAGGGTGACTATTAAGGATTTCAAACAAACTCTCTGTTTTAAACTGAAACATGAGCCTGCGTTTTGTTTCTCTGACTTGTCCGTCACCCTCCTGCTTCCTGCGTCTCGCTGCAGCGTTTGTGAGATTGTGGGCCAGTCAGACGGCGGCCTGTCGGTGCTCAGGACGTTCCGGCTGCTGCGCGTGCTGAAGCTGGTCAGATTTATGCCGGCTCTCAGGAGGCAGCTGGTTGTCCTCATGAAGACCATGGACAACGTGGCCACCTTCTGCATGCTGCTCATGCTCTTTATCTTCATCTTTAGGTAAGGCGATGCTCTGCAACCCAGAGCCGATTGTTTTTTTTGTTTTTTTTATTATTATTTTTTGAGGTTTTGGCGTCACAAACTTGAAACACATCCTCATAAAAATATGTTCTGTTTCAGAAAACTTTGAATTTGATGGTGATGCATTCCCATGGTTCTGATTTCCATGTGAATGCTTGCATCTTCAAATATTTGTAGTACAATAAAAACCAGTGTTTAAATAGTTTTGCACATTAAAAGATCCAGTTGATTCTTTTTAACCGCTCAGTGAGCTTGCTTGGGGGAAAAAAAGGAGCTTTTCAGGAACTAATGGTATCCACAATTTTGCATTCAACCTCCTAATCGATGTGAACGAAGAAAAAAACTAAAATTTGTATTAAAAAAATGAAAAAATGACATGCTCTGCATACTGTAAATGAAGAAGCTTGCGGTCATTTTCATTAGCCGATGTGTTTTGATTGCCTGTGTGGCTCTTTTTGTGTTGCAGTATCCTCGGGATGCACATCTTTGGCTGTAAATTTAGTCTGAAGACAGAAACCGGGGATACAGTCCCAGACAGGAAGAACTTTGACTCCCTGCTCTGGGCCATCGTCACCGTTTTCCAGGTAGTCGACGTGTCCAATTTTCTGATCTAAATTATTAGAACAAAGGAGCCAATCTGTTTTTTTGATAACAATCTACACATTTTCATGGAAGTATGTTTAGCTTTAATTATTGGTAGAATAGAATAGAATTATCTTTTATCTTCCAACAGTGGGGAAATTCAGGTAACAGCAGGATCAAGGTATATAAGTTCACACAAAGATCAATAAGTCTTGAAACTATGTAAAAAAAATAAAAATGAGAATAATTTTCTGTACTTTATGGACAAGATTATAACAGAAATACTCTGCAGTTATCAAAAATAGTGATCCAAGGAATGTTCAGGTGAGTAGAATTACTTTTTTTTTTTTTTAAATGTGTACCTAACATGCACTTGTATTTGTGCAATAAAAAGACAAAACAGAATATTTGCAGCACATGAGAATTAAAAACTGTGGAAATAACCAAAATACCAGAAGGGATGAAAACACTTGTTGAGTTTGTTGGGAGTGTGAGAGCTGCTGGGGGGAAGGATCTGCTGTAACGCTGCTTTGTGCTCCCAGGATGCAGCAGTCTGTCACCGAAGAAGCTCTCGGTGACAGAGGCCGAGAGCTTCACTTTTATGCATGGGGTGGGCGCCGCTGGTGGGAGTTATCATGCTCATTAATATCCATCTTAGTGATTGGTGAACAACGACCAACTTGTGCTGCTGTGTGTGTCCAAAGCTTCTGTTAAGTTTCGATTCGGTTTCCTTTGTGTCTCTCTAAGATTCTGACCCAGGAGGATTGGAACACCGTGTTGTACAACGGCATGGCAGCCACCTCACCGATCGCTGCTCTTTACTTCGTGGCGCTCATGACTTTTGGAAACTACGTCCTCTTCAATCTGCTGGTGGCCATTTTGGTCGAAGGGTTTCAGGCGGAGGCAAGTCATGATCATAAGCTGTTTTAAAGGAAAAAAAAAAAAAACACAAAATATTATGTTGGGGCTTTTATTTATTTGAACTGTATTTTGTAGTCTCAGGTTTCACTGACTGGTGCATCACACTAATTAGGGGGAAATATTAATGCCTCCAAGTGATCAAACAAGCAGCTAGATGTGTAAAACGTGGACACAATAACAGCAGGACAATGAAAATGAACATAGACTGAAACTGCTAATGAATAATGCTGCCAAACAAAAAGCAAGCTGGCTGTCCCCAACTTCAGCCAGAAATATGTCACAAGTTTCTTCGTAACAGTAAAAAATAATAAGTGGTTTTCTCTGGAACTTGCCAAATTTTATTGTGTGGATAAATGAAAAATGATGAAAAAAGAAACCAGACACAACCGCACTAACACCCAATGACATGCATGAAAAACTACTGGAGTTATTTATTTTTGCTTGTCTCAACTGTTTTGTTATAATTTCTGTTTTCAGTCGCGTAACACACTCCATGTCTTTTTTGCCCATCTTGCAATACATGTACAAAACATGAATTAATAAATATGTGGATAAAGATATAATTCTTTATAAAATGTGACAACCCAAAGCAATTTACTGCGGAGCAAAACCTACAAACTTGCTTTGTTTGTCCATGTTCCAGCCCCTCCGTCCTTGCATCCTCAGCATGCTCTCCTCTCCAGTTGGAAGCTGACGTCCATCTGTCTGCGCAGGTCGAGGGCGTTTATACTGTGACCTCTGGGAGGGACATTTAGGGCTAAATTAAGCTCAGCATTTGTGATGTACATGACGCCACATTTGAGGAGGCAGATCCAATTCAAATGCAGTCGATGCAGCTGTGCGTCTCACATCAACTACTAACGCGTTTACAGTAACATCTGAAATACAGCAAAGCACTTTTTAATCTGCAGGTTTGGTGTAAAAATGAAAACTACATGGACAATGTGTCATTTTTCTGGTTGCCACTAAGATGTGTACCGTATCCAGCTTTCAGTTAGAAATTAGAAAAGTACAAACAGACAACACACAGCAGACTCTGGCGTAATTAATATATAAATAAATAAATAAAATTAAAAAGGAAAATAAACACTCTAAATAACATGATTTTGATATGACCTGTATTTTGCAAATTCAGGTGAATCTTCATTCATCAGAACATGAAAACTTGAACAATTCATTCCAGTGATTCACTTAAGCATTTAAGTCATGTGATATGTAGACTTATTACACACAGTGCAGTTTCTATTCATTTTAATAATCAACGCATAAGTCTTATCAAAACCAAAAATATAATTCTTCAAAAAATAAAACGTATTCATTTGACCAATTACAGAAAAAGAAAACATCTTTGCATCCATGTTCAATTTAGTGTTACTGTGACAAATTGTCCCAGAAGTTATTATGATTAACAATATATTGTTGTTTTGAGGCAATTTTCAAGTAATCTAATGGTGATGGCATAATAACTCTTTGTCTATTATTTCGGTAGGTTTTAGTTAGTTTTGTAAAACGCACAGTTTACTTCCAGTTAGTTATAGTTTCTCTCGTGTTAATTATTTCAGTGAACAAAAAGCTTTTCTCCCTGTCAGTTTTTATGTCATTAGTTTTAGTTAACTTGGTTAGCAGATGTTCAGACAGTATTTTGCTGCTTTAGCATTTGTGAGCCATTCCTCTCACTTGGTAAACAATGCTGCTATTAACCGTCAAGCTAAGGTCAAAAAAATGATTTAATTCAAAAAGATGAGTTTAATAACTCAGTCAGCTTTTCAAACGTTGATGAGTGAATTACTGTATCCACTGTATAAGGCTGTGAACGTGCTGACACACGTCAACAGCGGCCGTCAGTCTTCCGGGATGTTCCTCTCCTCTATTTCACATCCAGCTCCCGCTCAGACTCTCTCACCTTCAACGCCTTCATCCGCTCCGTAGCTGCTGCCGCCACACACACACACACACACACACACACACACACACACCCCCACACACACCCCCACACACACACACACACACACACACACACACACACACACACACCAAGGACTATTGAGACAATTTACTGTTGTAACAGCCGTAGAAAAATCCCTGCAGGTCTTAAGCAAACCTGTGAAGGTCTCTTGAATGGTGTGTAAGAGGTTTTAAGCATTTACTGATTTGATCTCCAGAAAGAACTTCATATTGAGCCTCTTAGATTATCGCCCTTGCCCTGCAGTGACTTTTCTGCTTTTATTGTAAATCTGCAATGACTGAAATACAGATGACATTCGGAAACATAAAAAATATGTGAGGTTTTTTTGTGCTTTTTAAAACACTAAAACGTGAAAGTAGAACTTCTAAAAAGGAGATTTTTAAAAAGAAAAGATGCGGCATGTGTTGGTGTCGTTGAAGAGCGCCCTGTGAGCCTAATGTTTCACGCTCCGGGTTTGTTTCTCCGCTGCAGGGCGATGCGAATCGCTCCTACTCCGACGACGACCGCTCGTCCTCTAACTATGATGAGAGTGAGAAACGAGACTCCATTAAACTGTCTGGTGAGTTCACTCGCCTTGCAACTCAAGCGCCTCTTCGTTTCTGCTGCAGATATTTTGTTCCTTGTTATTCTTTGGGTCAGTAATCTCAGGTTCAAGCCAAAAAAAAAGAAAAAAATATCTAAGACAAAATCAAATAAAATGGATGGATTTTGATATATTTCAAGATGTTTCACAATTTTTTTTCAACTCCTATACTGATATCTGTAGGTATCGATATAGGAGGTTTAGTATCGGCTTATACTGTTCTGATTCAGAAAAACAGAGCTGAATTGGCTTAAAATGGGTTTTTTTAAACACAGGCACAAATGTACCGAATAACACATTCATTTCTTAACTCTGCACCAGGACAGCACATTTGAATACACTAATAGCTTCACAATCTTGGTCAAAACATGTAAAATAAACCTTTGCAAGTGCAATCAGAAATTCTAAAAAAAAATTCAAATAAATAATAAATCATGATATTATTCACAGCACAAAGAATAGAATTAGACTGAATAGATCTGCCCTTATGGATCGGGCACATTGTCATGATACCCAATCTAGTATTTTTTTTTAATATCGGGTCCGATTCCGTTATTATCGGATTGGCGCATCTCTACTCAACACAGGATAAACTGATGGAGATAGAAAAAAATATTTCAAATCCTAAACTAAAATTATTGTAAGTGTGAAATTAATTATTTTAATGATATCCGTTCAATTTTGTCTTTGTTTCATTTTGTGTATCATCTCGTTTATATTGTACAAGTTAAACAAGATGATACACAAAAAGTGATCATCTTCTTGAATTTTCTCAAGAATTGTTTGAATCTTTGACAAATTCACATGCAGCATAAAAATAATTTTAATCAATGAAAATCCAAAAGCACATAACCAAAACATTTACCATTAAACTATTTGATGAATTTCACCTCAAGACTGTTGAGAATAAAATGCATGCGTCATGCCGCACTTTCCAGTTTTCAGTTTATAACAACTCTTGGAAATGACTCATTATTTTCCTTCCAGTTCACAATCTTTTGTTTCTCTCTCGCGCTTTGAGTCCAGATTGAATACATTACAGACGTTTGTTGCCCAGAGTTTGTGCTCAGAGGGTTTATTCAGCAGTTTTACAAGATGAAATACATTTTTATCTTTGATTTGATCTCACAGCAAACCGTTTTCAGCCTGGAGCCGAGGGAACGCCAGCCAGATCACTTGAGATGTGATCTTTGCGGTGTAAAAAGCTCCGGCTTATTTCTTAACAACCAAAACAAGAGTCCACACTTTCCACTTACATAAGCAAAACACACAGCTACTGTTTTTCCCTTTTCCTTCCTGACAGATCTGTTTATGTGAAGTGTGATTCTTTCTGTAACCAACTGAACTCAGTTTCTGTATAGAGGATATTTAAGACATGTTTTTATCCTCAAACTATATTTCACTTTTTTATAAATTCTTCATCTTCACATAATTGGACTCCAAAGAAAAATTCTACTCTACAATTAAAGACAGACAGGACAAAATGTGAATTTCTATTCTTAATTTCTAATAAGAGATGCACTGATTTTTATTTTATTTTTCTGTGATGTAGGATGCACGCTCAGCACCCCTATGTAGTCCGTTGGAATCAAAACTACCTGGAAAGTCCAGTTTGTTTGTGTATTTGTATTCGAACTCTGATGAAGAAAGCAAAGTCTGGTCTGCATGAAATCATAGGTCTCAGTTCGGTTAAAGTGAACTGTGGTGCGGTCTGAAAACAGGAAGCCAACTGTAGCAAAGGGCATTTTGGGTAAATGTAACCAAAACAAATGTGTGAGTCCAGCAGCAGAAATGGCTCCTGGTCTTGTACCAAAGTTAAATCCTACAACCTCTGAAATCTGACAACACTCCATTTTGCAAGGACGGAAGTTGCGTTTTCTTCAGAGGATTTTGTCGTTTGCCTCAGTGGTTCTGGGTGCAGCGCCACCACAGGCGAGGAGGGGAACAGGTTTTTTTTTTTTTTCTATTTTAAAGATTCTTTTAGTGTGAAAACAAATCACACCAGCTGACAAGGCAAACAAATTTACGGCTGCTTCGATTGCAGCTTTCTGGCTGATTGCTGATCACCAATATTTAAAAATTCCGATTTTGGCCTGTCCAAATTTCTGTTGCCTGAAACGCTGCTAAATATAGCAAGAAGGTTGCTGATTTAGCAATAGTAGGTGTTTGCAGAAATGACCTCTGCACTCATGGTCTCCTCATGAGGGCAGAGGAGGCCGGTTTCCTGTGGTCGAAAAGATCAGCTTAACATTTAGGCATCGGCCAGTCACCAGTCTCCCAAAATTAAGGAAACCGCCATCGATAAATCGGTGCACCACATAGCAAATGTTTTGATTTTGATCAATGATCGAACCTAATCCACTTGACCATCAGGCGTGGAAAACACCCTTAATCAAAAACTGTTGCTCAAAAAGGAAAACAAAGCTTTACTTTTATTCACTTCTTCTCTCCTTATTCATCTCTAGATCCAAGGATTTGTACTCTGACACCAAACGGTCACCTGGAGCTCGGGGCCCTGTCGGGCTCCAGGGGGTCCTACTCCTCGGAGAAGGAGTCGAGGAAGAGCAGCTTGATGAGCCTCGGGCGGAGCAGCCTGGAGAGACGCTCCCTTTCTCTGGTACTTCATCGCCCTGTCATCCCCACAGAGTCGGACTGAACATGCAGTTTATGTCACATTAGCTGTTTTTAAACTCCATGTCATAATTTCACTGAGGCGTGTTTGCTGTTGCTATGACACCGCTGCGAACATGGAATACTGAAGGAGGAATTTGTTTCTATATCAGCACACAAAAATGCCTGATTTTGTAACAGGTGCACATTGTTGTGTGATTAATTTTCTAACACTGCCATCTATGACTGTGTGGGAGGGATTTTAGATGTGATCGAGTGAATCGAGTTTGATGCGCTTTGATGTATATTCTATTCATTACAGCTCTGGTACGGTTTCGGTCTCATTAAAATCACATAATTGCCTCGGGTAAGCTGCACGCACCCAGTGCTTAATGTACATGCACAAAATACATTCTTTTTTTTTTTTCTTTTGTAAACTGAACTGAAGCCTTATGAAATATATACACATATATAAATATATGATAGCAACTCCAGGAGGGAAATGTGGAGAAGTGAAAACAAAGTAATCGGTGAGATAATGAAATGCGGTGGCGCTCGTACCTCGGAGGTTATGATGCTAAAACTCAATGTGTGTGCGATTCTCCTCACTTTGAAACCTTTGAGTTTTTTTTCTGTAACAAGGGACCATTTGCAGAACCTGGTGCTGAAAACAATCGGATGAGACGTTTTCATGAAGAACTTTTTTTTCTTGTTCCGGCTGAGGTTTTGTCAGCGCTCATTTAGTCAGCACTTTGATGGTAACACACTCCAGGGTGTGTGAATCAGATCCGTTTAGTGGTGCTTTGCTCTGCTCTGCTTTGCTTTGTTGTTGTGGTGCTACTTATCAATTTTGGCGTTGACAGGACTGGATTTAATGCAGCGCTGTGATATGATTGGTGTCACTCTTTTTAACGTGTTGCTTCTGCGTTTGATAGATCCTGAATCCAAATGATTGTTTTGCTGTTGTTGTTCTTGATAGGGAACTGAAATCTGGTGCAAATTGGAGGTTGAAATACCTTTACTTACTATTCAAGATTACAGAAAGTGCTATCAAATGTTGATTAGATGTACATAAAATGTGATACTTTATGCTGAAGTACTAAACTTTGAACATTAGGCTTTGTTTTTGTATTTGCCCTCGTCCTTATTTTTTGTTTCAACTTCATGTTGTCTTGCTTCAGATCATCGAACAAATGGTAAAATTATTTAAACATAACACAAGTAATTTAAAAAAGCAGTTTTTAATTTGTGATTTTATTTAGTTAGGTGAAAAAGATATTTAATATCTGTAAAATAACTGTTATTTATTAAATGATGGTTGATGTTAGCGCATCGTGCCATTTACTGAACAGTGTGTAGCGGACAAAACAGGTTCCGTTCATCCAGTGTTAAAACTATACATTAACTTGTAACAGTTTTACCGCGCTAACTTAGTAAATCAATCAATTATGTATTGTAATTACTTAAAAGGCACCGAAATCTTAATTAACCCCTAACCCTTAACCTATTAAAATCAAGTGCTTAGTACAGCCAAAGCAACATAAGTCAAGTCCAATTAACTTATTTAATTAAAGTCAATGCTGTAATTCAATATACACTCATGGACTTGATCAAAGTCAAGTTATATTCACACATTTTGTCAATTATGTACAATGTTGCAATTTACAGCGGACCTTCTTAGCAAAGCTTTCACTCTGTTTAGATAACTGTACTTTTTACTATTTGTGTTTATGTTTCAGCGTCATGGTCGCAGTTCCAACTACCACAACTGGGGGCGACCTTTTCCTCCACAGTCTGGATGGAGTCGCAGGTTGTCAATTCTCAGCTGTTTATTTAACATTTTGACCTAATAGATTCTTAATCTGAAACCTGAACTGTCCATTTCGTGATTCATATCTCTGCTGTCATTTTTGCATTAACCACCTCTGCAGCAAATTTCTTTTACATTAACATTTCATAACTTGGCCGTGAATTCTTGTTGGTTTTTATTTCTGCTTTTCATCTTCTGCTCTTCAGGTCCAGCTCCAACAGCCTTGGTAGGAGGACCTACGGTTTCAGTGGGGCGCCCCCTGTAGGCGGCAGCCTGCGCGTGCGCAGCACCTGCTCCCCATACTCCTACCACCACGCTTCAGAGCAGGAGTCCCTTCTATCGCACCCTCTACACTCGCATCACTCCCATCATCCCCTGCCGCCCCCGATGTTCCTCTCTAGACATTTCGGAGGAAGACGGGATCGGCGGGCTCTTTCCCTTGAACTCCCAGAATTGCTTAGGATGGGCGGACAAGCTCCGGCACCACCGCCCGTTCAGATCCCCGACCAGGGAGAAAGAGCGGGTCCGGGGCGGCAGGCTCACTCACCGGGGGCTCTGGAGCCGGCAGCGGTCTGGGAGCGGACCACCGTGACTGCAACGGCAAGGCGTCGGGTCACCACAACCATCTGATGACCGATGTCTTCCCTCAGGTCAATGCACGCAAGGACAGAGCAGATCTTGACGAAGAAACAGACTATGTGAGTGGACAAGCTCCATTATTACATTCTGAACCGTGCAATTACCTTTTACATTGGCACCTAAATGTGAATTTTACATTGTCTATGTGTAAATAACTAAACGGTATATAAAACAATACAATGTTGTTGTTTTTATTTTATTTGCTTTCAGGAAACTTGAAACTTTGCACACCGTTTATTTCTACCATTAAACCAGATTCTCATTAACTCCTGTCTCTGTTTTCGTTAAAGAGTTGGTGCTTCCGTATCCAGAAGATGATGGAGGTTTACAAGCCAGACTGGTGTGAGACTAGAGAGGACTGGTCTGTCTACATGTTCTCTCCTCAAAACAAGTGAGAACAAACAATCTTTTAACTTATTAAAGTCAAAAATGATTTGGGTAAAATAAATAATTTCTTTAAAATGTTGGTGAAGTCTAAACACAAAAAGTTATCAGAAAGAATGCAGTTTTACAAATCCACAACATGTAAATCATCTGTAAAGTTGAAGACATCATTGGAGTGAATGAGACAAAATATTTTGGCTCTTTGTAAAAAATATATGCATGCCAAAGTATTAGGACCCCCCCGAAAAAAAGAACAATTTCCATTACAGAAAAAAAATAATCCCAGAAAATTTCTATAAAAGTTGAAAATGTGCAAAGAACTTAGAAATTTTTTGATTAATCTCAAAGATTTTCTCGGAAAAAACTTCCAAAATGTTTCAAACATCATAAATGTTCACCTTTTGGAAAAATTTTGCAAAGTAAAAAATGTTTGACTTCAAAAGCTCAGAAAATTTCCAAGTTTTTTTTTTTTTTTTTCCTAGAAATGAAAAAAAAATACATATATGAATATATCCATCCATCCATTTTCCGTCACCCTTCTCCCTAACGGGGTCGGGAGTTGCTGGTGCCTATCTCCAGCTGCGTTCCGGGCGAGAGGTGGGGTCACCCTGGACAGGTCGCCAGTCTGTCGCAGGGCAACACAAAGACAAACAGGACAAACAACCACACACACACTCACACCTAGGGAGAATTTGGGAAGCCCAATTAACCTGACAGTCATGTTTTTGGACTGTGGGAGGAAGCCAGAGAACCCACGCATGCACAGGGAGAACATGCAAACTCCGTGCAGAAAGACCCCGGGCCCGGGAATCGAACCCAGGACCTTCTTGCTGCAAGGCGACAGTGCTACCCACTGCGCCACTGTGCAGCCCTATATGAATATATATCAAATATTAAATATTTCATTTTGTAGTCAATTGTGTTAATTTATTGTTAAACAAAGCTTAAACACAGAAATGCCAAGTGAGACTCGCGTAGAGAGGAAAACAGACCAGAGATAAACACAGGAAATCAATCGCCAAAACAATCTTCGCAGGCAGGGCTTAATTAAAGGCCAAATCTAGAATGGAGACGTAGTCATCAGTGTTCGGGGTTTGGGAAATGAAAATAAATTATGACAAACTTGCTGCACCGGTGGGTGAAGTTGTTGGCAGAACAGCTATTAGTTAGGCACTTCAGAACTGCATGAATAACACTAAACATAACCTCCAATAGAATATCCCAACTAACAAAACTGAAGTTATGTTTGGTCTAGAATCAGTACACGTCCTCAGCTCAAAGAGCAATAAATTAGTGATCAGGTTTGAAATCTGAGCCTAGTGATGGACCTGAACCTTAATAGCCACCTAAAGACGGTTGCAAAGTCGGCCTTCTTTCACCTGAAGAAACATTTCCAGGACTAAAGGACTAATGTCTCAGCAAGATCTGGAGAAACTCATCCATGAGTTTATCTTTAGTAGCATCGATTACTGCAGCAGGGTCTTCACATCCAGAACGCTGCTGCTCATGTTCTCACTCAGACAACATCACACCAGTTATAATGTCACTGCACCTCAGAAAATAGACTTTAAAATAACATTGTTTTTTCAGTCCCAAATTTGAATCGATTGGGATGTTTCTCCAATAACTGTGACTAAAACAAAAAACAACATCCGCTGACCTTTATTCAAGCCAGTTCAGGATTGGCAGTGGCTTGAGCTTGGGATGTAAATGCCACAGATGTAACTTGTTAGAGAGGAAAACAATGTGGCGGGCATGTGTCCTCATTGTGTTAAGGAGAGCTTTGGCAAAACAGTTCGGCTAATTCTCTCTGTGCAAAAAAAGGCGGTTTTCTCAGTAAGACTTAAAGAGCCTTAAAGCTTCATTGTGAAACGTTTATAAATAATGGCTTTTTTTTGTTGTTTTTAAATATTTCTTAAAACTGTCACCATGTCGTAATTGTTTGTTATATATAACAAACAATTACGACATGGTGACATTATAATGGCAACAGCCTGAGTCACTATTGGCATCAGAAGAATCCGCACCTGACCAAAAACAACCAATCAGAGCCCGGGGGAGGGGCTTATTGCTTTCAGTTTAGCTCATGTATTCGCTGCAACGTGCGTATAGTGGAGAAACCATTACAGGAAAACCTTTACCATGCCTTTTTCGCCAGCTATGCTAACTAGCCCGAGAATTCAGAAGAGATGATTAACAGCAGTAAGACCCGCCTCTTGGCTCTGACTGGTTGTTTCTAGTTAGCACTGGAAGAAGACAGAGGATCTTCATTTTTCACAGATTTTCATGACTTACTGTGACGACATAGAGACATTTTCAACAAATGTGTAAAGACATGTATAAGTTTTATAAGTTACTGATGCTTTCAAAAAGCACAAAAAGGTTTGGAAATGTTTCAGGCTTTACTGGAATATTGAGGAACGAGCAAGCAGTCAATTTTCAAATAATTTCAGTTCCAAAAGAGAAAATGGCTCTCTGGTTCCACAAATGGCTTAAGAAAAAATAATGCAGCACGTTTCTTCGGTGGCTGAGCTGTTGCTTTTCCAGAGGCCGCAGAAAACACTGCAAGAAAGAAAAATCACTGTCCTCCACTCTCTCACTCACTCACCCGACTCCCAGCATGCTGATGGCCACTTAAGGGAAGCCAGGCCCCAGGACGGTGTGCTGGCACGCCGGCAGGTGCCATCTGTCAAGCATCCATTTTCTGTTTCGCGCTCGTGTTCAGCCACATCTCTGGTAATATCTTGCTGCCTGTTGGTACGTGTGTTCCGCATATGCGCGTGTGGGAGTGTGTGACCATATGAAGACTTTGCCTTGTTGATGCCTCATTCCACTTTGCACGCTTGGGTTTGTGTATGTAATCATTTGCGTATGTTTGTGTTAAAAGTCGAGCTGAAAACAGGGAAAGAAGAGAAACTTGTGGTGATTTTACATCGGATAGTCCGGTCGACTGGGGACTAATCCTGCGACATTCGCTTAGATTTTCAGCTGCTGTGGTTCGCTTTCACACTGCACTGTCAAACAAACCAAACTGTTTGGAAAACCTTTCCACCTCCGCACCTGTGGTGGTGCTGCTTCAAAAACCACTGAAGAAGACGACATGAAAAACCTCCGCGCAACTTCCTTCTTTGCAAAATGTAAAAAACTAAATTGAGTGGCATTTGATTTTGGCGATTGTAGGATTTGTTTTTTATTTTTGACAAAACACCACGAGCCATTTCTCCCATTAGCATTACTCACAGACTTGCTTTGGTTGTATTCACCCAGAATGCCCTGCACTATGGTGCACTTGCTATATCTGGAGAGGTCTCCGGTCCGATCCATTCAAAACTTGTTCACTTCGGGGTTTTTTGTTTGTTCATTTTTTGTTTTGTTTTGTTTGTTTGTTTGTTGTGGGCATGCCAGTCCACACTGCATTCCAGTAGGTGGCGGTAATGCACATCAATACGTTGCTTTTCAACCGTCATAAAAAAAGAAGAGGAGTTCACGCCAAGTGAGCCAGACTTCACAGGCAAACCTGCTAAAGTTTGGTTAAACAGATTGAACAGGGCTGGTGTGAATCCATCCTAACGGAGGAATGAGCCACCCAGGTGGTTGTATGGTCGTTATCAGTGCCGTTGGCGACAGGGCAGCCTCATTCAAGTCGATAGATAAACAGACAGCGTATCCTGGTCTGCAGGAAAGGCAGCCAGATTAGCTAATCAATTTCCTCAGCCGAAGCGCAGCAGCAGCAGGTATCGTGAGGTTCCTCAAGTCGTTTGCCGTTTATGTCCACAAAGCACCACTCAAGGATTTCTATTGGTACATGAAGTTAATATAGTTCTCAGCTTATGCTTACTGTGGGCACGAACCGTGTCTAATTTTCTAAAAACAGAGAAGCACAACTCTGAGTGCAGTGCTTTGTTTTTTGTTCTTATACCCTTAAGATTTTTCCTTCCTTTCAAAAACTTTTGCCTTTTATTTTATTTATGTTTTTTTTTTACCCAAAAGATCAAATTAATTGCTCGGAATAAAATGAAGCCAAGCTTGCCAAAGCAATACTTTGTACAGTAATTGGACAGATGCTTTGTAATTTCCTATACTCTTGAGCTGTTTATGGATTCTGAAGAAAAAAAAAAAGAAAAGTAACTAAGATAATTACTGTTTAAGATCTATAAAATGGATAAAGTAGAACAAAACTACACAATTAAGAAGTAAAGGTTTTTCTTTGTTTTTCTACAAATATGATTTGAAAGAATTTACTGGTATTTAACCTACATCATTCCTTTATTTCTTATAAAACCCCAGTGCAGTCAATTTGGGCGTATGTTTTCAATGTAAAATGCAGGCAAGATGCAGAATAGATCCAAAAAAAGAGATTTAATGATAGACTTAACTTTTAGAAAAACTAGCAGTGGAAGTCGGAACATGAAGCCAACAAAAGACCAAGAAAACCAGGAGAGATGATTGTTGTGACGAGGCACAGACAAGAGACTGAATAGTGGTGCAGAAGCAGCTGAGTCAGAAATCTGAGAGCAAGAAGTCCAAAGCAGGGGTCAGCAACTTCAGTCCCACCGTTGTGCTTCTTTTGTTTGCAACCCTGCTCCAACACGCCTGAGTCAAATAAATAGGTGATAATCAGGCTTTTCCGAAAACTGCTGACAATACCAAGGAGGTAATTCAGGACTGGAGTTACAGACCGCTGATGTAATGGAAGGAAAGTTTGAACAGAAACTACGCACACACAGGAAACATAACACAACTCAACATGAGTGACCCAAAGACAATATAATACAATGTATCATGATGAGATGTTTTGGAAAAACCTAGACTGTAACATAGCCATGTGTTGGAATTTGAGAAGTATTTTGAAAATCTATGTGAAGCACTAATATACTATTATTGTATCTCTGTCCTCTCAGATTCAGGCTGCTCTGTCAGTCCATCATTGCCCATAAGCTCTTTGATTACGTGGTCCTGGTCTTTATCTTCCTAAACTGCATCACCGTGGCTCTGGAGAGGCCTAAGATACTTCAAGGAAGCCTGGTAAGAACAGTAATTGTCACTGTTACTTATTATTCTCCAGACGAAGTAAATTTTGCAGTGTTAAATATGCAGTGTCACATTTTATTGACTCTTTCAGAGCTGAACAACAGATTGAGTTCAGCAATAGCATTAAATTAATACCAGTCTGATAAAGACAAAACACACTCAGGTTGAAATTAACTTTTTAAGCAAAAACTAGCTATTTCCTCACTCTTCACAAACTAGCACAGTTAACTAAATGGTTAACAAATTAACCGTTTAGTTAGTTTGTGCATTTGCTAGCTGTGCACAAATTTAGAAGGAAAGTTGGGTAAACTTTCATTCTACAAAACAGCATTACTCTTGATATGTTGATTGAACTTTAAAATCACTTCTATTTTACCAGCTTTTAAATACAAGTAGCTACTAGATACATGAGCAACAATAGAAGCTATGAGATACAGTAGCTGTTAGCAACAGGAGCTTCTAGATACAAATAGCTACTTCTATTCTAAAGTTTTTAAAATACAAGTGATTTTGAAGTTCAGACTTAGTAAAAGTTTCAATAGTAAAAGTTAGAATTGCTATTGTGTAGACTCTAGAAAAGACAAAATTATTGTTTCAACCATTTAAACAACATATATCCAAAATACGGACTATTTTATTATAGTATTTTTTAATAACCACTGGTTTCATCCCTTGACTGGAGTCGTGTTGTTGCTCCTGATCCTGACGTAATCCAGTTTAATTGACCTTATAAACAATAATCTAATTCATGAGTGCTCTTTAAGAAAGTTCCTCGACAATCCTACATTTTTCAACAGTTCATGATGATCTGACATCTGGGTGTATTTTGATTTGAAGCTAAGCAGTTCTTTCAAGCAAGTGATGCAATTAAATCGACTCTGAACACTTCTGGCAAGTTTAAGATCCAAATCGCTGTTATCTGACAACTCCTGTCAGTGAGGCTTCAGAGCACAGCAGAGGGTTAACATTCACAGTGTGGATTGAATATTTTTTGCTTTCAACCTTCTAGGTGGGTCAAACAATTACTAAAGTGTATCAAACAATTAGAGTAAAAATGATTTTCAATTTTTTTCTATATCCATCAAACTATTTCTATTGTCTATTTGCACTGTAGGAAAGACTGTTACTCACCCTTTCAAACTACATCTTTACGGCCATCTTTGTCGCAGAGATGACAGTCAAGGTAAAATGCTTCCAATTCTTTTTGTCTTATTTTGTTTTTGCTGTAGTTCTGCCTGTTTTGCTGTCATTTTAGTCACTTCTTTCTTAACACATTATCTTAGATTCATTAGACATTTCCTTTTGTCTTAAATAACAATAGTTGCATTTCTATTGAATATAGAAACATTTGCTTAATAAAAACAGAATTTTGAAGAAAAAACACTCAGGTTTTCCAATTAAAGGTTTTTGTGGTGTGTTTTGTGAAACTGCAATTGAAACACTTTTTTTTTTTTTTGCGTTACACGAGTAACATGATCAACAACCACATGTTACTGCTGGCAAAAACAACAAAGAAGAAAACAACAGGAAGAAGAATTATCATCTTTTTGTTTTAGTTTTTTTCCAGACAATGTGCACCTGCCTCCACCAGAACTCTCACAGCATCACACAGTTCACACAAATTGTGTCATTCAAAAATGTTGAATCTACAGCTTTTCTGCAAAATGGCTGACTACAATTTCCCCAAAACACCATATATGTAGCTGCTCCCCACTATAAGGGGCTTGTCGTGCCAACGCCTGAAAAAGATGCTGACATCCTCTCTGATTGGCTGATAGATAATGAGCGCCACGGCTGAGTTATGACTACATCTCATGTTACTGTTTTCATCTATCTCCGCCATGACCTTTATTGACTTATCGCATGAACAAACTTATTCACACGTGATTTTAATTTCATCGAAACACCGCAATTGCAAAATTGTGTTTTTTCCACATCGACTGAATGTAGACAAATACTCATGCACATTGGAACCTTAACTAGTGTTACCTTTTTAATTTCGCGCTGCATCTTGGATGTTCTGGGCATTCTTTTACTGATTGCCAACACTTTTTTTTTTCTTCCATCTATCCAGCCACTTAGGATAGGTGGATCCTTCCCTAACTGTTTATCCTCTGGCTTCCTATTTAGCTCCTCCTGTCGGTTTTACTGATAACTTTCCAACTTGGTGTTTTAATCAGTTGCACTTCTATCATTACTGATGGGCAACTAGATAATGAATTTAATTAGAGGACTATCATTTTTCAGCGGGCCTTCAGCCACTCCCGAACCTCCCATCAAAAATACACATTCTTTCTGCTTTATCCATTTTGCCTTGTAGAAGACATTAAACCATCCTATATTAAGATCTTTCAGTCTTCAGGCCTTTTCTGCACCAGTAGAAATCCTACAATGTTTTTTTTTTAATGATTATGGATAATGAAGGCATGTGTAGCAGATTGTTACCTGGATTGTGACAGTGTATGGTTCACTGGTACTGCTGGATGGAGTTGGTTGCAGTCTTGTATCCCTTTCTTATAACTTCCCCTTTCTTTATTTTCCCAATTTGTAATTTAATCAAAGTCGCCCCATTATTATCTTTCAATTTGCTGCTTCATTTGCACTCTCAGATCTGGTTTCGAGTCTCTTTCTCCTACTTTTCTTGCATCGTATTTATACATTGCTCTGCCAACTTGTGACCTTCTTCAGATTCAGTTTAATTCAGTTTAGTTTTGTCTTAAAGAAAACTGATCCAATTCAACGGATTGTACAAATATGCCCCAAAAACGAAAATCACAATGACACAAAATGAAAAGCTTTAATACAAGACAGACAAATTTTATTTACTCTGATAATTGCTTTATGTAAAAAAAGCCCTACTGGTAGCGTTCAATTATTGATTTCCCCACAATACCTGCGGTGGGCCAAGCAGGTGGTGCAAAGAAATGACTTCCATGTCACATCAAAACCCTCCAACATAACGAGGTTTAGTGCGACTCCTGATTGGAAGTTTGAGAAAACAGTAGTGGAAGAAAATCTGAGTACGTAGAATTAAAGTCAGTAGCTGCTCACTTAGTGGCTTGGTCTAAGCAAAGAAAATAGTTAAACCAGGACAGAGAAATAATTATTGTGATAACTGTATCCTCTGTGCATAAGAGACATTTGGCTGTGACTTATGCAATGCACCAGACTGATGCTATGAAGCTTACCAGAAACTACTTATGCTGCAAATAACCGTCTTCTAATGCGAAGAGAGAAAACGCTGAGCTGAACAAGATGGCCGTTCATGGTAATTCAGCATTTGGAGGCGTGGCCAACACGGACTGAATGGCTTTGTTCACTTCCTCTGCTGTCTTTGCCAAACCCACGGCAGACTACAACTGTAAAACAGTGCAGAAGATTGCCATTTCCCAAAGAGCTCTTCAGAAACTTCATTTTAATGTCATTCCAGTTCATCCTTAACTAGTACTGGTTTTAAATTCAGTTCAGCCTGGTTCAAATGAATAAATTCATCATAATAGTGAGAAAATCCCCAGTTCCAACTTGAGCAATCCATCCATCCATTGTCAAAAGCTGATTGTCCTTGTAAGGTGGCAGATGATGATGGAGGTGCTGGGGAGCTCTGGGTCTATCAAGGGTGTGTGTGTGTGTGTGTGTGTGTGTGTGTGTGTGTGTGTGTGTGTGTGTGTGTGTGTGTGTGTGTGTGTGTGTGTGTGTGACAGTACTTACAATTTAAGGTTTGCTTTATATTCAAACCACCTCTGAAATGTCAATAGGCAATCTGTAAAATTATACGCCGTTCTCATCAGTAAAATCATCTTGAAGTCACCGTTCAGCATCGCAGACACAAATAATCCCATTTTAAACTGAAAAAAACACTTAAAGACCAAGTCCAACAATAGCCGGGATGACTGAAATATCAGACTATCAATGGAGTTTGACTGCAATTTAAAAGTGAATTTATTGTGACACACTCTGCATGTCACACCGCTGACAGAGTAAGAAAAGCGCGAAGTAACCTTTGTCACTGTTGGCATTGAAGTGCCAGATGTCCAATGAATCATGTTACCAGGGTGATTTTTAATCTGCTTTATTTATATTCAGAGGCCTTCCAGTAGTAGCAGTGGAATCTCAGTATAGCCAGGCTGCTATTAATAACAGAACTCCATATGTACGCTGTCAAAACATGAGTAAAAATCTGATTTATGGGATGTGGCTTGGACGTACTTCTGTACAGTTTGGATCAGTGTGGAAAGATTAAGATTTTTTCATTTTTTTGGAAGACATTTTTTAGATTACTTTGGAGGGTTCTCAACAAGACCTATCTTGTTGAACCCTTAACAAGATAAATCTTGTTAAGTTCTATCTTGTTATGACCTCAATGGATCCATCCATTAAGGTCATGGATGGATCCATTCTGAGACATGCGGCTTTTTGGTTTGTTTCTTAATTTCTGCCTGAAAATTATTTGACAAGGAAGCTTCTCATAATTATATGTAATTATGTTAACACATTAATATTTAGTTTTTATAAAAGATTTACAATTGTTACTGCTCTTTGTCATTCTATTCCACTGAGATTTTTGTTGGGACATAAAAATGTTACAAAAACACCCCAGAAAAAGTTGCATTTCACATGTTTCTGATGACATCTTCTATTTTTGGTCCTGGATCTGCCATTCCTTTCACTCCATCTTTGACTTTTATTCTATATACCTTTGTTCACCATACCTGACTTCTGCCTTTCGATTCACTGACTGATAGCTGTCTCACACTTTCCTCAGAGTAGCGTCTTTCTGTTTTTCTCTGAAGAATTTGCACTGCAATTTTTTTTTGTTTTTTTTTCTTTCAGTCCCTGCTGGAGTAAGAGTTTGTTATATTAAATGAGAGCAATGAGATGATATGCAGCATTCAGCAGTTTAGCCACATCTTTGTTATTTATGCCTATGAGTAGCGAGGGGTTTGATTAAAGGGGCTATATTATGTAAAAACATCATTTACAATGTTATTATAGTAGGCTATAGTACATTGCTGCAGTCTCCCTGATGACTTCCCATCTCAGCTCCTTCAGACTAGCCAGCAGCAATTTGCAAACACCTGTCCATGGAACTTCACCTGCTGACCTAATTGCAGGAGCTCCTTCCCATTGAAACACTAATAAAAATGTTGTCAAAGGGTCAATCCAGGAGTCTTGTTTTGATGCCTTCCTGAAAGCATAGTTTCAGAAAGTGTAAGACTTTCTTAAAGAGACAGAGGCCCAATTTCAAGGCGTTAAATTATGAAATCAGATATCTTTCAAGTCATATTTGATATGAACAGCATTTTTTTTAACAACTGAAGGTTATCATAGTCACTTGACTGTGCTATAAAATGATGCTTTGACAAGAAAATACATAATGTTGTCCATTTAAGAAGATTTTGTAAACAAAATCTGAATAGTGTCCTGAATAGTGGACTGCCATTTTTTCTGCAGTCCAGCAGAAAAAATGGCTTAAATTTAACTGAGCTTTACAAGAAAATAAAATAAAATAGATTACAGTTAATTTAAGATTTCACAAACTAAATGACTTTTTCTCACAGGTGAAAGTTGGTACAAATAACTTCTTTTCATCAGTTCATTAAAGTTAGTTAATGTTTTTAAGAACAATTTCATTTGACCTTGTTAGCCAACAGTTTCTGGCCAACATAAATTATTAGCCAGAAATACTACTTTTAGTTGTAAAAACACTTCAGGGGGTATTTTTAGGACATCTTTTAGAACATCTTTATGCATTTGCTTTAGTTATCTTTGTGTGGCATTGAACTGTGCTAAAACCAAAAACAGAATAAATCTGTAGATTAGCTCATTCTGTACATTTTTACAACACGTTAAACACCAAAGATCACGTGTGTCTGATGAGTCGTCTACTCATGTGGGTCATGTCTCCATTCGTTTTTCTCCCAGGTTGTGTCCATGGGCCTGTACCTGGGAGAGAAGGCGTATCTGAGGAGCAGCTGGAACATCCTGGACGGTTTCCTGGTCTTTGTGTCTCTGATTGATATTGTCGTGTCAATGGCAGGAGGCGCTAAGATCCTGGGAGTCCTGCGCGTTCTCCGGTTGCTCAGGACATTACGGCCTCTCAGGTTAGTGACAAATGGAAGAATTTAGCCCATCGCCTTAATCAGATCCTTTCTTTCTTTTTTTGTTGCACTGATATCGATGGAAATGTATTATTTCCCCTGGCAGATTATTTCTCCTGTAACATCAGGAAAATGTCTTGTTGTAAGTAAATTTATCTGCCAATGGAACTAGTACTTTTTCATTATTAATAAGAAATATTTTACTTAAAACAATCTCCGGTAGCTATAGTTTCGTCTTATTTCAAGTGTAAGAAGATATTTACACTAGAAAAAAAAGACAAAAAAACTGACATTTGGTGTTTTTGCTGTCCAATATAAGCTTGTTATTGCCTAAATACCACAAAGTCTGTCAAAAGTCTTACCTAGAAAAAAAACACATTGTAAAGAAAAATAGCAACTCATCTATGAGTAGTTGCCAGGCAACATGCTGGGAACCCCCCAGCCCCCTCGCCCACCACCACCACCTCCAACTACCGTTCCCAGCCAAGCAAAAAATAGTCTGCCACCCGACCCGTCTGCCAGACATGGCGCTATCTGTCCGTCCATCTATTATCTTTACTCGGTTAATCCTCTCCGGGGTCATGGAGGGCCTGGAGACTGACGGGCTGACACTAGACAAGAGTCAGGGTTCAATCTGGACAGTCCATCACAGGTCCAACACAGAGAGCGCGGTCTGACTCGGAGCGGGCAAAAGTCAGTGAGTTAACTGCTTTCTCCTCCCCTTCACTACCTCTTTGTTACTGAGCTCAAAGTCTGCTTTGTAGTGCAAGTTTTTTTTTATTGTCTTTCTAGGTCTGTCACACTCTTATTCTGTGTACAATCATGTAAATAAAAAGGAAAATGCCATCACAGCACTGGTTTCAATTCATGAGCTACAACTGACGATCAAACAAACAGACTAATGAAATAGAAATATTACTCTGAGAGTAAAAAAACCTAAGTCTTGGAGACTTTGTGACTCTCAAGATCCCACTCTTTGTTTTGACCTCTCTAATTATGACTCTGGAGCTTATCTTATTGTCCTTACTGTCCTTCTCATCGTCCATGGTGGAAAAATAAACTTGGTACGTCATTCAGGCTTGTTCCCCAGTTGTTTTCTCTTTTTTTTTTTAATTATTGCTCCGACTCTTCAAACTAACATCAATTTTCTTGGAGCTATTTGCTGACAATTAAACATACCGTCTTAGAAACATACCTTATGTATTTTCTTTTAATTTTGAAGCAAAAAAGCTCATTTTTTTCACGCTACATTTGTACATCATAGAAACAAGAAGTCCTGGGTTCCGATTTGAAGGTTTTAAGACACTTTAATCAACCTCAAGATGTTGATCTTGGATGCTTTTGTGACTTCAGTTTACAGTCGATGCTTTTAGTGCCCAAAAACAAAATATTTCATAGCAGATAGTTGTTGTTTTACCAGTAGAGAAATACTTTCAGATGAAATGTTGAATTTTTCTACCTATAAAATGTCACTGAAGCTTTTCTTTTTTTTTATCTTTACGAGAAAAGCCGCCAAGTGTATCGGGTGCTTTATTTTGTCATAAACACCAATTAAAAAGATCTAAGTCAATCCATCTATGACCAATTTAATATACATCTGTTCTTTGTATAAGACAGTGAAGACACAAGCTTTTTCACTGCTACTTTGATGATAATGACACGGCAAACTCATTTCCTATTCAACAGTTTTACATTGAAAGTCAGCTTTCTTGCTCTCTGTCTTTCTTTCTATATGTGAGTCTTTTTCTCACTAGTTTTCTCTCTGCCTGCCTTCACGTGGGTCACAGGGTTATCAGCAGGGCTCCAGGACTGAAGCTGGTGGTGGAGACGCTAATTACTTCCCTCAAACCCATTGGAAACATTGTCCTCATCTGCTGTGCCTTTTTCATCATCTTTGGCATTCTCGGAGTTCAGGTACATGAAAGCATCTTCAGAAAAGTACCTTCCCTTTCGCCAAATAATTGCACCGATTGCACTCTTCTGGCTGATCACCAATCTTTGAAAAGCCCGACCTGCCCATTAAGTTGGAAACAGTCGGGTGATAATTGATAATAAGCATACATTGCTTTCCACTCTCTCCATCTATGACGTGTTTGATAGGAACGAGGAATGACGGTTCACCTGACTGTTGCCATCAAGTTGCATTTTGAAGCTTTATTTGAGAACCAAACGCATTACAGATGCTAAATGTGAGGTTACTTCAAAAGCTGTGTAAAAGGCGACGTCTATCTGTGCTTACCAGTGTTATCATGCCGTCGTCAGAATGTGTCTTTGTTCGCTTCGTTCGCTCATCTCTCCCTCTCTGTTCGCGTTTTTGCCTCAAAAGCTCTTCAAAGGCAAGTTTTACTACTGCGTGGGTTCAGACGTGAAGAACATCACGAATAAAACGGACTGCATCAGAGCCGGTTACCGATGGGTTCACCACAAGTACAACTTTGACAACCTTGGACAGGTACGGGACAAAAACATTACCAAAATAAAGATATTCCCTTTTTGTCACGTCTATATCATTTTCGAACCTGTAAACGTAGACCTGTCCACAGAAGGTGGTTCTCAAAATCTGGGAGTTAATTCGGAAAGTATTTTGGGAGGGAACGCCAAAGTAAAAAAACAAAAACAAATAAGTAATATGTGTGTTTTGCCTGTGTTCCTATAGGCTCTTATGTCGCTGTTTGTTCTAGCATCAAAAGACGGCTGGGTTAACATCATGTACCATGGACTGGACGCAGTGGGGATCGACCAGCAGGTAAACGCACGCGGCGTTCACTGACCCATTTTTCACGCTCAGTCTAACCGTTCTTAACTCCTCTGTGTTGCAGTCCATTGGGTTTACTCAGAGTGTGTCACCAGATTTCAGTCTGAATCGATTACCTTCTGTCAAGCTGTGACATACTGCCTTTTTAGTTGGACGGTATGAATGCAATCCTTCTGGTCCTGTGATTCCTCAGCCAGTTGGAGCTCCCTAATATTCCCTAATGTGCTACAACAGCGAGGCACACTTGGAGGCATCGTTATAAAAACTGCTACCAAACTTCAAACAGCTCCGGTTGATCTGAATGTTTTAAAACTCCAATTTTCACCCGAAAAAAAAAACTTTTTCAGATGGTCTTTGGAACTGAGCTGGAGGAGGACGAGTTCCAGTCATCTGCAGTCTAATTGACTCCAGCTTTATGTTGTCGATACTACAGACAACATCTTTCTTTGTGAAATTATTTTATGTTTGCCTTTGTGGGGAAAAAATCAACAAAGCTGAGGAGTGACTCATGTGTATTTTAGTCCATCATCAACTAGACAAGCCCACCAATTCCCTTAGAGGCAATGTTGGTTAGCTTAGCTCATGCAAGATCAGCAAAAAGAAAGAAGAAAAAGACTAAGATTCCGGACCTGTCAGAACTTCTCAGTTCCCATTCTGCAACGCATTTAATGAACTACTGCGGTGCCTGTTTTCATTTCTCTGAGACCACACTCTATCAAGATCCCCTCCGCCGTCGCCATGTTTGTCGCCGTCTGAGACGCTCCTCTAAATTTGGAAGCTAATTGAAAAACGCCCTCTAGTGACTCAGTTGCCCATCAACCGTGGCAACTTAATAAACGGCTTTTAAGGTCGAGGGGAGTAACGCTTGACAACGGGCCTATTTACATGCATAAACGGAGCATAAATGGGGCCTTAATAGAGCACGTCCAGTGGGCGGAGGGAAAGTTAAAATACTCAGATGGCATCTTCAAACAAAATGTCCTCTCTGTTATTCGGCTTTGGCAAAATAACATTGCTGCTGTAGCTAATTATTGCAGGTAGACATGCAGGAGGAACGTTTGTGGAACGTGGTTAGACAGATCCAATGTTAGCAGTGTGTATATATATATATATATATATAAGTGTCGTCTGTTTATATATATAAATAAACAGACGACACTTAAAGGGGCAGTATTTTGTGTTTCCCAGGCACATTGTCCCAATTTATTGCATAATTAAATCAGTTTGTGACCTTCAGAATGCTGTAAATATCAAATATGACTTAAAAGAAGTTTCACTTTGCAATTTAATACCTTGAAATTGGGCCTCCATCTCTTTAAAAGAGATGGTGTTTCTTTCTGAAACTTCGCCTTCTGGAAGCAATCACAACATGGCTTCTCTATTAATCTTTTAACAATGTTTTTAGCAGAGAAGAAGCTCCTATAATGAGCTCAGCAGATCCACAGTTCCACCAGGTGTTTTTAATTGCTGCTGGCTAGTCTGAAGGAGCCGAGTGGGGAAGGATTCCTCTGTGAGGTGGAAGCGCTGAATCTTGGAAGCTGCAGCTCTGAGGAGGAGCTTCGTCCCTAAAGGCGGGACTATGTCCACCCAGGCGTTTTGCATAGCTGAATGTTTGCCATGGGAGACTGAATAATTTCTCAAACATGCATGAAAGAATCAAATCAACACTCCAGGTATGTTTTTGATGAGAGAATAACATTATAACATGATGTGAATCTGAAAGAAGTAAATTTTTGCCTTGTATCGCCTCTTTAAAAAGTGAAAAAGAAAGTAAAAGAAGGCATTTTCTTCTCCGGGAAACTTAATCTTTGCAAACACCGCCCACGGTCGCCTCTGCAGTCTGACTCTTCTCTCACTGCCGGAGCTCTCTTTAGTAACCGTGGCATCAGAGCTGTTGTCCTTTCCACCTCAGCTTTGGGTTAGAAGTGTTTACAGTGCAGTGTTTTCCACAGGAGTGACCATAAAGCTAGAGGATATAGTGCAAATGAATCATCTCTGGTGGCCGCGTCTTAAAAAACGACTCCATCAGTAAGAGCGGGCATCATGCTGGATGAGTCAGTCTGCACGTCAGGGACTACCTCACCGCTCTCCAACTTTGCACAGCCTGACTAATTTCATTTACACTCCATGCTGAGCTTTCAGCACTTAGATTGAAAACGTGTCTCTCGTCTCTGACTTTATTGCACCTGAAATAGATTTTTTTTTGGTTTCCTGATGATTATCTCCTCTTCTCTAAATCGCTCCAGTTTTTTTTTTTCTTCCTCCTTTCCACATTGTCTCCTTGCTTCTATCCTCTGCCTCGAGTTTTGTTTCTCTTTTGTGATGAGAGGCTTGGCGACCAGTGGAGTGGTCGTTTATGTGGTCGAGTCTTGGTAACGTCTCCGACTTATACGAACAAGAGCTTATTGTATCTGTCAGGAGTCGTCTATAGAAACTCTGAGTCACAAACATGCTGACCTGTGGAGAACCAGAAGGCTGTAATTAAGCACAGGCTGAGCTTGTTTCTTCTAGATTTAGCCCAAGACTCCAATATATTAACAAGTGCAAATAGTTTAAGGAAGCTTCTTAAGGTCTCTCACCGGAGCACAGCTTTGGGTTCGGATTTGATAAAAGCCTGCTGAGGATTTTTTTGTTTCCTTTCTATGCATTTAGTTTTTCAAATTCAGATTCCTAACTTGTGCAAATGATGCCTAAATATGAATACCTGTTACTTTGCAAAAACACAAAATCCTACCAAGTAGTTTGGGTCTAGTTTCTTGTGGAAATATCTTCATACACTTGAAAACTAGCTTACAAGTTACTTTTCAGCTGCATACAGAAGCTTGTTTTAAGTCAATAATTCCTTAATGGTAATTAAAAATAAATGAATAAACAAACAAAATACTTGGAAAGATTTTGTGTTTTTTCCAGTATGTATGTGGTTTTGATAGTCACATCTATACGCAGATGATCTTCTGGGGTTTTTTTCTGTTTTTTTGCACCAATGGTGTGGAACTGTTATCTTGTCATTTTTCAATTAACTGAAAAGCTCATTTTCTTATTTCACAATTCAGTAATTTTCATTTATTACAGGTTATTTTATTTTCAGTTACACTTCAGCTACATTGCGTATATTTCACTTTTTGTTTTGTTTTTTTAAATTCCAATCTGTCCATGCCTGGTTTCTTATTCCATAAGAATCACTTTTTTCCCCCTCCCAGTCATTTATCATTTCATTTGTTTCTCCAGCCGTTGACCAACAACAATCCGTGGATGCTGCTCTACTTCATCTCGTTCCTCCTGATCGTCAGCTTCTTCGTCCTCAATATGTTCGTGGGCGTGGTGGTGGAGAACTTCCACAAGTGTCGGCAGCACCAGGAAGTGGAGGAGGCGAGGCGCAGGGAGGAGAAGCGCCAGCGTCGCATGGAAAAGAAGAGGAGAAGTAAGAAAGAGAACATTGTGGATTGACAAGTAGAGGTAGTAAATTAGGTGACATTTCAAGAAGTGATGAGTTTATGAATCGGGGAAGGTGAAGATCACAGGGACTGAACTAGAAACAATAGTCTTCTAAGGTGACAAAATTAAAAAGCTAAAACCAGACAAACATCAGTTTAAGAATTGATAATATATATATATATATACACACACACACACATATATATGTGGAGCTTAATATTTTCAAGACAGTTTTAGTGATGGGATTGTTGAGCAGTCTGATGGCCAGTAGGAACACCTAAAGGATTGGTGTACTTTTGTTTCTGTTTTTAAATGTCTCAAAACCACGTCTTTCCATTTTATTTATTTTTTAAAATCCTTAATCTGATTTTTGCCATTTTGTTGTGCAGAAGCCCAGAAACTGCCTTATTATTCTTCCTACGGCCGTACCCGGCTGGCCATCCATGCTCTGTGTACTAGCCACTACCTGGACCTCGTGATCACCTTTATCATCTGCATTAACGTCATCACCATGTCCCTGGAGCACTACAGCCAGCCACAGGTGAACACACATCTTGATTCAGAGGGATTTTGTGGACTCGTTTAGGGCGTCAGGACGTCTGGTGATGATTGGCTGTTGGGTCCCTTGCCAACGCCTGCTGCTGATTTCTCCCTGCTGTTTGTTTTTGATTATTTCTTTTTATCTCAATAGATAACATATATCGGAGATTTTAGACAGGGCCTAATTTAATCCAATACTCTTTTTTTTTTTCTTTCTTTTGCTAATATCCAACCGATATCTAATATCTAAAAATCAGCAAGTATGTGAATTCACAAATGCTGAACTACAAAGAGGCAGCGGTTCACTGTATGGCGTTTCTATTAGTTCACATGATGACTAGCAAGGAGCTCACTACTCCTTTATTATATCTCATGAGCTGAAATTCTTTGCAGGATATGATTGAAATTACTGAAGCTTCTTTAGCGTGTGCCTCTCCTCTCCATTTACATGCAAATAAGATTTAATCATCAATACCTCATTAATTGCAGAGCAGTAGCTAAAAACAAACAAAAAACAAATGCTGCGTATTTTCTCTCCAGAGTCGCATATAATTTTCTTGTCTGTCTCAATTAAACTCGCCTCTGTGAAGAGAGATTTGTTAGCGAGATCATTTGCTCCCTCTGTCAAAACACACTCACTGATCAACAATCCTCATAACCAGTTGAGATTAGGTTCTTCTGACTTCTCAAATTAAAGCGATAAATAAATGAGCAGCAGAATCAAATGAAACGAACAAAATAAAAGTCCAGATAGACGACATATTATAGTTTGCATTCCTGACGCCGTTTTTGCTTTCAAACGTCCATTGTTTCCTCTTTGAACTTTTCTGCTGTCAGTCTCTTGAGACCGCCCTGAAGTACTGCAACTACTTCTTCACCTCCACCTTTGTCATCGAAGCGTCTCTCAAGCTGGTGGCCTTCGGCTTCCGCCGCTTCTTCAAGGACAGGTAAACCTCCGACTTTTTAACAGATGCCTGCTTTCTCATTTCAACTTTATTGTTCATTAATGTTTTTTTTAAGGGCGTTCTGCTTTGAAATGTGTTAATACTGGACAGATCTTGTGGAAATGACAGTTCAGCCTAGTTTTTTGTTGTTGTTGGGGTTTTTTTTACCGCTGGCAGCTTTAACTGTAAAGTCATTCTGTAATTTTACCAGCATGTTGAATGCTAAAGTTTTTACAGTTCTCAGCCAGTAGACAAAAATGATACTCAAGTAGATGTAGCACTAGTTCAACATATTTCTACTCCTCTCCATATAAAAGTAAAAGTAAAAGCTCTCCATTCAAGAAATTGCTTAAGTAAGAGTAAAAAAAAGTATTTGGTAAAACATCTACTGAAGTACTGAGTAAAATTTTGAAAATATGTAATCAGATAGACCAAAGTATAAAGTTAAGTGGAAATCTGACAATAATCCTTGCACGTAACAAAAAAATAACCAAATCAGGCAAAATAAAGTTTTTCCAAATCAGCATCTTTTAATAAAAGAACTGATGAATCTTTAACAAAAACTGCAGGTGTGTGTCTGGTGAAGTTTTGGTTAAAACATGTTTGTTCATTCAGTGGGTAGTGAATCTAGAAATATTACGCAAGACTAGAAATACTTCATAATAAAATTACTCAAAGTACATCGTAGTGAAAAATACTCCTAAAACTAAATCTTTTCAAAAATGTTACTCAAGTAACATTTTACTTGAGTAACATTACAACTAGTCACATTGGGTCGTAACTAGTTATAGACAATGTGATCTTAGACTGGTGGGCAGCTTCTTAATGTGTTGATTCTTGTGTCTTTTTGTCTCGTTATGACCAGCAGCCTGATGCCAAATCCTAAATTTCATTTCTTGTCTGTAGACTTCCAGCAGCAGAAAAGCCCCAAAGTTACGATGCTGCCAGCCTTCACAGTTGGAATAATATCCTTGGGCTTGTGCAAGCTTCTCCATTTCTTCTCCAAATGTACAAATGGTCATGAGGAAATATTTCCCAGATCTGAGATCTTTGTCCCTGAGAGGATTTGTCAATTGTAATCTGGCTTCTTATCCACGCATGATGAACCAAGTGCAACTTTCTATTTTTCTGTAGCAAATATTACGGATTCAGTTTACCGGTAACATTATTTCTTTAAATACTGCTCCCATCTGTACCCTGGTTTCTTTGCAAATATCTCTCAGAAGTTGACAACCTTTATGCACAGGCGGTATTAACTTCTTTTTCTCAGTCTCCTGCCAAAGTGTGACCCAACTCATACAATTTAAAACATACTGACCCCATATCAACTTTTGAATTTGAGGAAAAGTTGCATATATATATATATATATATATATATATATATATATATATATATATATATATATATATATATATATATATTACTCATCTTAAGAAAATGCAAATAAGGTGAAGTAAAGTTGGGGCCAAATTATTTGAGACTATACTGTCAATTAGCTATTAGCATCTCCGTTCCATTATTGTTATTAATATTAATGACAGCACCAGCCTTTCAAGTTATGGCCAAATGGTAGCAATTCATCTGCCAGGTTGGAAAGTCAAGCAAATTGCGCACCGAGTTCATACAAAGCATTAATATTCATTGCAAAATTAGTATAATTTAGGCTTTTTGTATGTGAATTCCTAAATTTCAGAGCTACACACTTAATTAGGCAAATCTCAGCTCCTTTTTTGCCTGATTAATGTCTAATTTAACATCTCAGATGATAGAGATCTTGTTGTGTGAGTGCAGGTGGAATCAGCTGGACTTGGCTATAGTTCTGCTGTCGGTGATGGGCATCACTCTGGAGGAGATCGAGATCAACGCCTCCCTTCCCATCAACCCCACCATCATCAGGATCATGAGGGTGCTCCGGATAGCCCGAGGTAATTTCCCCTACAGTCGATGCAACAACAACAACAAAAAAAAAGCACAGAGACAACAAACCCTTCATACCTCAAGCAGCTGCATCACTTGTATAGCTGCTGCCTTTATTGCTGCTAAATAAAGCCAATTGATTAGCGGTTTTAAATGTCTCCCGTTTGGCACCTTTGCTTCTTCATATTTAGAGGAAATTAAAGCAGACATCCGACGGGGCTTACAGTGTACTTTAACTTCACACTGAAGAGGATGAAGTCTAATTACATCAATCTTGTATAATCCTCACCCGTTTATGTTCACCCTTTGCCCTCCGCTGGGTTGCTGGGGGACTGCTGAGAGGACCCTCGGGTAATATACTAATTACTTTGCAACAGTTAGCTGTAATTTGGAAACAAGAGGGGCTTTTGACCGTGCGAGGACTACTAGTGACTTTCAGTCTTTTTTCTATGCTCTAGTTACACTTTCCACATTGTTTGAACTCTGGAAAAACTTTCCTTGTGCTTCTGCCTGTTCATGGAAAGTGTAAATGTTACACATTTTGTTGAAGGAAATGTATTTGAAAATGCATCTGAAAATGCACTCTGCAAGGTAAAAAACTATTAGAACTATTATAAATTGATACCAAGGTGTCTTTTGAACTTAACAGACGTATTCAAACCAGCCTTGTGTAGTCTGCTTTAATCAAATTCTAGTTTGTTTGCTTGGAAAGTTTAGTTTGTTAGAGGAGGTGAGAATGTGCAATCAAACTCCAATAAGGACAAGAGATTTATCTCTTGTCTGACTCTGTTCAGGTAAAATGAACTCCTGTGCATTTCAAATCCATATGTGACCAGAGTTCGCTCCAAAAGCAGGAAGTGGACTGTAGCACAAGGTATTCTGGGTAAATACTAGTGGGAGAAATGTCTTCTTACAAAAGTAAAATTCTACAACTACTAAAATATGATGCCACTCCACTTTTGTCTACATTTCGTGACGGAGAAAGATGCACTCATGTCCACTTCAGAGGTTTCCATGTTGTTTTCTTCAATGGTTCTTGATGCAGCGCCACCACAGGCATTGAGGGGAACAGGTTGCTCATAGGGCACGGTTCGTTGGATGTATTGCGATGTGAAAGCGAACCACAGCAGCTGAAAATACAGCAAAATACGTTTGGTCCCCAATCGAATTGAGTCTACTGGATGTGAAAGCACCCAGTAACAATAAAAAAAAAAAAGCCATATTCTGCAAAATATTTTTTCTTTCTGTGAATTATTAATTCTGGCATTATTTTCCCATGTAGTTTTTGCTACGGTGGTTCAGTTAGATTTTTTTTTCAATCTCTGAAACTCATCAAACATCACAATCATCTCACACAGTTTTGTCTTATGTAAACAGAGCACAGCTGACTAAAGCTCCCATATTTCTGGCCGTTGAGCACACAGCCAAACAAATACAGAGCCCTGACATTATATCTCTGCCAAGCCCAGCCGCCCCTGCCAGGGACCCAAGACTAATATTGAAGTCATCATTTACAGACCTAATATTGAAATCCTCTGCAGCAAGCCGTTCACACAGGCTCCACCGATCTGAGAGCAAACACAAAACTTCAGATTTGGAATCCCTTCTGTGGGATAGAGCCAGTGCTGTTTGGATTTTAGGATTTGAGCTGCTTACATGAAGGTCTTACATGGACTGGCAGCAGCATTTTTGATCTGATCACCACAATATGAGCCAAGATATTTTATGTAAATGTGATGATAACCTTTGCAGTTTCTCCTCTGTCTGAGATGTAAACGTTTTAATATGCACATCATTTAGACTAAAGCTTAAGCTCTCCTTCAGGGCTTTTAACTGAAGATTACTATGGGGCAATAATACAATAAAATGTATATTACTGCATGTCAATAACAATTAAACTGACTTTAATTGTTATTTACTGTTATCGACTGGGATATTGACCTTTAGCTTGTAAGCATTAAGCACTATTGAGTTTTTTTACTGACCGAATTCTGCCATGAATATTTTTCAGTACCCAACTACTGTACTTCCTTCAAATAAACTGTAATATTACATATTACATATTAAATCAGATCAGAATCTTATTAAATGCCTTTTGTAGGAGTAGTGCAAAGAAAATGGTTTTTCTGTTGTAATAACATAAAAAGTGTAATTTATTCAAACATTTTGATACACCAAACTATTTTAGTGTCACATATTGACGGTGCTGCATGTTAATATTTATCCAAAGAACAGTTAGTATTGAGTCTCCAGATATCTACCACATGCATGTTGCCCCATAGACAATTTTTTAAGTGCGTTTGGGTCTATTTGCATTTTGGAAAATGTCTTTTAATGTTGAGAGGTCTGCCATTGAGCTGGATTTCTCCATTGACATCTAGTGCTGATATGTTTCACGTTGAAGTAATTAATTTGGAAAATGATCTATTCCTTTCATCATTGAGTAATTTGTGTTTAGTGAATGCTTATGCTACATAGCAGCTGTTTAATGGATGTAAATGCTGCTGTGTACATCTATTATTTTTGTTTGTTAGTTCCAAGGAGCAGCATGAACTGTTTTGTAAAATATTTTAGAATACTGCATTTCATGACTACAGTCTTTGTAAAAAAATATTTAACGCATTTTTAAACAAATTTTAAAAAATATCTGTTTTTATGTTCGAATTAGAATCATAAAACAATTTCCATTTCTTTAAAAACTTTAGCTATTTATTTGTCTTTGTAAACACACATCCATATTCCTGATATGTGTGAAGCAGTACACATCCCCAGTGATACATGTGGATTTCTCCATGTTCCTCCAGAAATTGGACGCCTGGGAACAGCGGAGGGTCTCCTGCGTGGCGCCCAGAAACGCATCCCCCTCTATTGATCGCTTCTCTCGCTCTCTCGTGTTCCCTGTCTATCTCTAATGTATCTTGATTACTCACCTCTATCTGAGGCAGGACTTTTTTTTTCTAGTTTTCTGTTTCACCGTCTTTTTTTTTTCTTCCTTTCGAGACCTGAACTGCATTGCCTCTCAAGCTTGTCTGTAGCGTTTCGAAAATCTACTAAAATTGGATGGTTTGTCCTGCGGCCAAACTTCTCTTATCGTCTGCCATCTCTTCCCAGTGCTGAAATTACTGAAAATGGCAACCGGCATGAGGGCCCTGCTGGACACAGTGGTCCAGGCTCTTCCTCAGGTATGTCTCATCACACACACATCTCTCGCAGTATCTTCCCTTAGCTTATTGCGAGGCCACCTGGGAGTTAATTAACATTTGCTTAAATCATAAACGACCAGAAACTGTGACTGGTCCCAGAGAATTACTGACTTTCAGGAAGTCAGGAAATGGCAAAGTTCTTGTCCCTAATGCCATGAAAAACTGTTTCAAGCCTTTTTATCTGAATTTTTGGGAAATAAAGGAACTCGAGCCACACAAAGTTAAGGTTTTATTCCCACAGCTTTAATGAGACAAGAGCAGCTGAAGATTTCTTGCTCCTTCAGTACACAAAGACTCGGCACTCAAGCATTTCCTTCATTTTCATGTGCCGTTAAGTGTGAAAGTATGTGAACAATAGCTGGATTTTAGTCCTGTTAGCTTCACTGAGACGTGTAAGGTTAGAATTTTGCTGAACATTGGTTTCCAGTGCTGACTTTCAGCTTCTACAATGGGGTCTTCACATAAAATATGAAAAAAGGTGGAAGAATCATAGAACCACATCTGGCGACAGAGTGAACATATCTACTTAAAGGGGCAGTGTCATGCTAAATTGACCTTTACGTCATTGCTGTCTTCTTGAAAATGCAGCTCCAGCTCCTTCAGACTAGCCAGCAGCAATCAGCAAACGCTGAACTCATTATACAAGCTACTGTTCTGTGCAACACTGACAAAAAACTTGTTAGAGGGTTAATAGAGGAGCCATGTTGTGAAGGTGGAGTGTTGGAAAGAGCAAGACTTTCTTAAAGAGACAGAGGCCTAATTTCAATGCGTTAAATTACAAAGTCAAATTTCTTTGAAGTGATATCTGATTGAAATACAGGATTTTTATAACAACTGAAGGCAACATAGTTACTTGTTTGTGCTATAAAGTGATTCTGTGTGGCGGAAAACACAATGATGTCCCTTTAAATAGGTTATTTAAAAGAATGGTCTAAAATATTTTTCAACAGATCTTCCTTTTTTATTTATTTGGATCATTTAATCTTTTTCATTTGCATTAATCCTTCACACCATCTGTGTTCTCTGCTGTCTCTAGGGCGTTTCTCTGTGTATCGGGAAAAGCTTCATTCCGTTTCCAAATCATCACCGATTTATGAAGCGCTCTTAGCATTATCGCCTCTCACAACAGATTAAGTAATAACAGAGTGGTGAGCTCACTATTACTTCTAATAGTGAGAAAGTACCCTGGATTCAGCTGTACGTGTTTATCAAGTATAGTCAAATATAATGGTGCGTACAGAAATGTGCGTGTGAAGGATTGCTTCCTCCCTGCTTAATATGTCAGTGTTTTTGGGGAAGGGATCTGCATATTTGGGTGATTGAAGAAACAAAAAACTGCACATGATGTATCTTAGAAGACCTTGATAGTTTCTGATAGGAAATTATACACGCATCTCTCAAGATAATCAGTGTAAACTTTGCAGGTTTAGAACCTCTAAATGTTCATAATACAACATGAAACATGTTGGTACAATGAAGTTTATGTTAAACCTATAGTTGCTATTATCTGCAAATAAAAAAAAACAAAAACAAAATAGTATAACTGATGGGTAAATGTCAATATGTGACACTATGCTACTCCACTTTACAATCGAACAAAATGATAGATATCAAGAGTTTTGATTATCAGTAGAAAATAAGGGATTCAGAGTTATTCTCTGCCTTCCAAACTGGCACGACTTTTATTTGAATGCAAGTACTTTTGTAATGAGATCTTGCCTGGATGTGGTGATAATTAGGAAAAACAGATGCCTATTTATTAAAATTGCTTCCCCAGAAGTGCCACTAATACCCTTGGAGTGTAGAAGGTGATGAAGACAAGAAACAGCAGGTGCTTCATCACAGCTGCCGATCAAAATGTTATTTTTTTCTTCGTGGTAATGAGGGACTGGTGATGTTAAAAAGATGCATGCAGAGATAAATTACATCAAACTTTCAAAATGGGAATATAAACTCCCCAAACTAAATGTTTAAAGAAACAAATAGGAGGCAAAATAGGAGAACATGTCATTATTCTTTCTCTGTATCTCTCTGAAGTGTTATCAGCTTTTCTGCAGATAACATAAAACTTACATTTGGTCCTTTGTCTCCTTTCTCAGACGTTGTGGAGCCATCTATTTATGCTTTTTTTCTATTTTGTTTTTGAAACCATTAAAAATGCCTAATGGAACTGGAGTTGTTTCTCCTTAAAACAGCTCTTTATGGAAGATGCCTCTAATGGACTCAGGCATTCACCAAATTTTCTCTTTCAAAGTTTTTTTTCTTCTTCTTGTTATTAGTATATCATTTTAACAGCAGCCTTTCTCTGATGTATTAAGGTAAATTTCCCCAAAAATACCTTTTGTCCAACATGTTAGCTTGCTCTCCTTTCATTATGTTCCTCATTTTGTGTGACAGAAGATTGAACCAAAAGGAATTACAAACACAGGGCATCGCAAAAATGTTAAATTGAAGTAAAAAAAAAAAATACATTACAGAGATTTACCTTTAATATAGCTGACCTATCAACTGAAATTAAGTATGATAAAAGAAGCCATGTCACCAATATTCACTTAAAGTCAGTTAGTCCAGTATTCTTCAAAAAGGATCAATTACATGTTCCCATTATTTTCCTTAAAAACATCACCAGTTTTCAGCAAATTCTATAAGTCAGATTGCTGAATGTGGGTTGAAAAAGGCTTGTTACATTAAAATATGTTCTGAAAATACTTCTTATTTCTGTTTTAGAAATGTTACTGATATGACGTAGTCATAAAGTTGCGCTTAAAGTTGCGCTTTCATCGCCTGTAAACAAAGAGATATAATATTTAACAGATTTAAAGGCTGGAAAGCCTCAATCTGTGTCTAATTATTCTACATAATGTTTCACTCAGTAAATTGAGTTGCTGAAATAAACATCAACATTCAAATTTATTAATTGTGATTATATAACATGACCTTATTGTTTGTATTTCTTATCGAAAAGCATCAATTGCATCAGAACTGATGATTATCAGTTCTGAAATCTATTACCTCTATTTTGATTGACCCGATCAGAAAAACACACTAGCTTTAGTTGTAGTTTTAAAGAGGCGGAACCGTGTATTTTTCAGGTAGTATTTTAAAGCACAATAAAGTATCATCTTGATTTGTGAGATTATGTGATACTTTTGTAATATCTATCAAACAGACTTAAACTTTTAACTGAGAGCCATAGGAAATCAACCACTTTGTAGCTGTTAGTACATTTTTTCCCCCCAATTTTAAAGTAAATTTTAGCTGGAAACATAATAATAATGTGTAAAACCGTGTTCCCATTATAAATGCAAGAGTCTTATTTTTGTTTTCTTAGATTCCTATACAGTTGGAACACTGTAACCAGATAATTAAAAAGTATGCTCATAGAAAAAGCTGACCAGTGTAGGTGTGCTAGCAACAGAAACCAGCTGTTTGCTTTTGTACCTTAAGCTAGTCACTCACTAGTTTTTATGCATTACCGCTGTTGAGCAGTTTTACAGCACTGTTGTTTGTTGTCATTCTCTTCCCAAAGGAAGAGACATTGGTTTGAGTTACTTGCCTCAAACTGCTAAGGGCTTTCCGTGTTTACCTCTCCCAGTAGCTTAGCGCTACTTTCATCTTCACTTCCTGCCACGGTTCTCTTTCATCCTTTCCTTGAGTGACGATGGTACATATTATTGTTTCCTCATCGACAATCACTTTATTTTTCTGCCTCAAAGATTAGCACAGTTACATATTATTCAGAAGCTCCCCACCGGCTTCTCTGTGAAGCGACTTAGCTAATGGTGTGTTGCTAAAGCCCGCTATCACACCCCGGGGGGGTTCCTTATCCATTTGCTTTGCATATCTCCCCTTGGAAGTGCTAAGTAACCTTACAAGGATGAATTTTCAGGCAATTTATTTCCCTATGAAGTAAAGTGATTTGCCCTTACACACCACAGTGTGACTGCCTACATAATAAGCCTGTGCTTAGATTGTTAGCATTTACTTTGGATCTTATGAAACATGCTCATCTATTTATTTTTTTAAATTCAGGAGCATGGTAATAAGCTTAATAGTGAATAAATTGAAGCAAATAAAGTTTAGTTTGTCTATATATCCAGTGCTTTACTCATGTGGATAAAAAAATATTTATGATTATAGTAATTATAATAAAGACTTAAAAACATGTCTAAAAATTTTTTATAAAAATGACTTTTTTAACTTTATGTTGTGTTGTTTTTGATGTTATTCCCTCATCAAAAACAATGTTAAAGGGCCAATAGAGGAGCCATGTTGTGATGACTTTCCGAAGGCGCAGTTTCAGAATATGCAGGAGCTTCTTAAAGAGACAGGGGCCCAGTTACAAGGCATTAAATTACAAAGTCAAATTTGTTTTAAGTCATATCTGACATATGCAGCATTCTGATGGTAACACAGTTATCTGATTGTAGTATAAAATAATAGCATGTGACTGAAAAGCGCAGCTCTTTTAGTGTTTTCACTTTATTTCAGTGCAAACACTGAAACAAAGTGAGATGTTTCTGTATGACTGGTAAGAAAATACATATTTCTAGATGTAAGGATCATGCATATCAGACAGTCTGTTATTTAAAGTTCAGCCTGGTTTAGCTGAGATGACAATATGATATGTGATACGTTTTGTGCTTCAGGTGGGAAATCTAGGCTTGCTCTTCATGTTGCTGTTTTTCATCTACGCTGCTCTTGGAGTGGAACTTTTTGGGGAGCTCGGTATGTGCTTGAGTTCATATTTCTGCACAAAATGCAAAAAAAGGACTTTTTATGTTGACATTCTCTGTGATATTACTTCACATGATCTTTTCTGTTTTTCTTCTCATCATGTCTGTCTTCTAGTGTGTAATGCCGACTACCCTTGTGAGGGAATGAGCCGCCACGCCACATTTGAAAACTTTGGAATGGCTTTTCTTACACTCTTCCAAGTATCAACAGGTGACAACTGGAATGGCATCATGAAGGTAAAAGTTTAGTTAAAACCTCAAAATTTTAACAAAAAGATGAGTGAAATTCTGAATATACAGGCAGTTTTATGTAAAATCAACTTTTTTGAGCTTTACGTCATGTTATAATCTTATTCCCTCAACCAAAAACATACCTGGTGTGTTGCTTTAATTGTTACATGCATTTATGGGGAATCCCTTAATATCGTCCTCTCAGTTCCTTCAGACTAGTCAGCAGCAATTAGCAAACACCTGGTGGAACTGAGCTTTTTATATGAACTACTTCTCAATGAAACATTAAAAACCGTTAAACATTAATAGAGGAATATTGTGATGATGCACTGAAGTGTCAGAAAGAGCAAGAGCTTCTTAAAGAGACAGAGGCCAAATTTCACAGCCTTAAGTTGCAAAGTAAATTTTTTTTAAAATCCTATTAGACATAATTGGAATTTTATCATATGTGAAGGTAGCATGGTTACTTAATTGTGATGAAAATGGCTCTATGTGGTTGGAATGTATATAATACAGCTCCTTTAAGAAGCATTTAGTGAGGCAAAAGCAAATAGAACTAAAATTCCCAACTGAAAATACTGAAAATTTATATAAAACAACAAAATATTTCCTAAATTTTAAGTATTTCCAGTTCTGCAGTCATTCTTTGTAAATGATTAGGTTTCTAATCATTTATTAGAATGATTATGTCTTCTTCGTGTCTCTGTCGTTGTTAGGACACTCTGAGGGAGTGCCCACAACATCTCCCAGGCACCGACTACGGCTGCCACGCCGGGCTGCAGTTCATCTCCCCGCTGTACTTCGTGTCGTTCGTGCTCACGGCTCAGTTTGTCCTGATAAACGTGGTCGTCGCCGTGCTCATGAAGCACTTGGACGACTCCAACAAGGAGGCGCAGGAGGACGCGGAGATGGACGCGGAAATCGAACTGGAGCTGGCTCAGGGGGGCCTCTGCTGCATGATGGGAAACATCGGCGCCATCGCCGGGGCGACAGGCGGGGCCGCAGCCGCGGCAGGCATGGGCGGAGTGGCGGCGGGGGTGGCCGGGGGTCTGGGCAGCGGAGTAACTGCACCACTTCAAGACGCCGGAGCAGGAGGAGGAGGAGGCGGAAGCGGCTCGGCTCACGACGGACACGCCCACCCGCGATGTCGGCTCTACTCGCCGTCTCAAGTAAGTGGAATATCAGGCAATCAAGAAAACGATCGCTACACTTTTACTTGAAACATGCTGATTGGAGCTCTTTAAGGAGAAGCTCTGCTTAAGCACTTTGCAATCATGCAGTTCAGAATACATTAACGTTGATCATATATCTCAAATTAACATTAACATCTGCATTCAGATAATCAGAGGAAAACATATGGAACTTTTTCAGTTTTTATTCAATAGGTGGTCATGATAGTAATGAAGTTGCATTTTTGTCACATTTTAATAGAATCCTTCATAGGATGCAATGGAACAAATTGTGTTTCTGGTTGGTGTAGTAGTGCTGCCATATGTTACTTTTATAAAAAAATAAAAATAAATAATTATATTAATGTTTATAGATATATAAAAATATATATATATATTTTTTATATCTATCTATCTATCTATCTATCTATCTATCTATCTATCTATCTATCTATCTATCTATCTATCTATCTATCTATCTATCTATATATATATATATAGGAGGGTCATAGCACTGTCAATCATCGTAGTGCATGCACCACTCACAACCTTCCCTTACGCAACAGCTGATTCACCACAACAAAGTCTGACACTTATGCTAACGCTAGTTAGCATGTTTACCGGTGACTGAAGATGAACAGTTTTTCCGGTTTGGTAATTTGCCATTTTTTCACATTTAGCTGCCCATACACGACCATGATTGGCAGCGCTGAGCCACTCCTCCTGGCTCTGATTGGTGGTTTTTGGTGGGGAGCACTGTCGTTCTTCAGATGGCAACAGGGAGGAGGATTGAGCTTAATTCACAAATTATCCGACTCAAAGCGTACCGTCACAACATGGTAACAGTTTGAACAAATATGTAAAATAAACATATTTTGTAAAAGTTACATACTGCAGCTTTATACAGGTTATTAACTGTGCAATTTCTGATTGGAAATCATCATGGAAATTATCATTTCCATGATGATTTCTAGACTTTATTAACTTCCCCCACAACAGAAGTTGCCCAACCAGACAGGCTTTTTGGTAATAATGCAGCCAGAGTTGCTTATATTGATATGATACGCATATGACCTACTTGAGCAAATACGATATGAAGACACAAGGTGATGCAGGAAGCCACACAGAGGACCTGTGCTCACAGATTTACCATGATATTAAATAGCGGCTGTCTCGGTTTTTCTAAAAATACCACCAGCGGACCCTCCGCCTATCTTGACGTTCATTCCTCAGCAGCCTGATTTGTGCTATCGTAATCGCACTAATGTACATTTATAAGCCCTCTGGAAAAAGGAAGAAGGTTGTGAGCAAATTCCAAATAAAGGAAGTAAATGAACCGAAAAAGTCAGTGTGGCAATCAACAGAAAAGAGTAAAAACAGGAGAAAGAAAGAAGCAACATTGGGAAGAAAGCAATGCTTTGCATTTGAGGGGAAAAAAAGGGGGATGAAGGGATTGTTGAAGTAGATGAATGAGTAGGAAAAGAAAGACTGCATAAAGGCTCTGAATGTACCAAAAGAGATCTATGCTTTAAAACCATCTATTTCAGTTTTTGTTGACTATAAAGTCTCTATACGAGCTTTATTATAGGAAGATAAAAAGTAAGCATTGATTTTTTTTTTCCAGCCTTATTTCTGTGATAGATCAGAATTAATTATTCATGTTAGAAATGGAGGAGGTTTCTCTCCAGGTGTGAGAGAAAACTGTGTTTTTATTATAAAGAGACAATGTTGGTGTGTCCTGAAAGTCAAATAAGTGGCAATGAATTTTTGAACACCTTCCCGATAATAAAAATAAATCATTGTTTCTCCACTTAGTAACAGCGTCAACACTGAAAAGTGTTACCACAAGCCAGTAGTTGTCATGTATGATGCGTTCACTGGTTGAAGAGAGGCTAGATTTTGATTTTGGGATTGCTCAGACACCGCTCAGAGCTTACCAAGCTGTGAACTGTCTGGTTTCAGTTCCTGACTAATTTCCTCCCACATTTCTGAACAAATAAATAGGATTCAGCCTCCGCTTCTAATTCCTACAGTCACATTTTTGTCAGCTGTTCAGATCAAAGTTCAGAATCGAGGGGAAAGTTCTCTGGTTCCACTCATTTGCTGTTTTCTCAGTTCTTCTGTAATCAACAAGGATCCAGTTATTAATACAATCATTTCTCATGGTTGTATTAAGTAACCAATCATTTGAAGTGACATTGAAATATGAACTGATATCTTTGTGCATCTTGTTATTTAAGTGCCAGCTATGACTTGATGAACTCACATTGAAAATGATAATTAAAAAAAAAAACGTAACTTCTTTTTCAAAAGTACTTTTGTTAACGAACTAAATCTCGCAAGAACTTTCATTTCGTCACCACATTGTCTGGATGAAACGCTTTAACTGCTGGCTGCTCCTATCTTTTGTTTGATTGTCTTATTTGATGATGGACAGGAACAGAACAATGACTCTGACATTTTTTTTTTTTTTTTGTTAAAACAGCAGGTGAAGATTATTTTAATAAGAGCTGTCAAAGTGAATAAAAGATGCTGAAAAAAATTTTTTAATGAACAAAGTCAGAGATCTGTGACATCAACTTCAGAGGTCGGGATTCGTTTTATGGCTTTACAGCAGAGTTTGACTTTATCTATTTAATTATGTAGAAATGCTCGTCCTGCCTGCTTTAAATAATCCTGGCTCAGACGTTTTAACCTACTGAACTGGACAGAGTCATTGCCCAGCATATTGTTCTGTTTTCCTGTGTTGCTCCATTTTCTATCTATTATACTTTTCTTTTCTTTTTAAGTACTTGTCTTGTTCCCAACTTGAAAAGACACGACGTCCTCTTCATATTAGTCATCTTCACAGCAACTCTGACTAGACTCTTTTTGGGTACCCTGTCAGCAAAAATGCTCTGTGACCTTTCATAGCATTGTTCACTAGCAAGAAATGACCTTTGCCGCCCATCAGATGGAATAGCATTGAATCAATGGCGGAGCGGGAAGGGAAGAGAAAACGGCAATAGATGCTCTCAGAGGAGGGAAAACAGTGAGCTGTGAGTGGGCGGCAGGCTCTCCCACAGGCTCATTGTGTTTAGAGCTCTTTGTCAGCTCACTGATATCTTTAACTTTGCAAGATTGAAAAGAGAACGGAACTGGAAAAGGAGAGGGAAGGGAAGGGAAGGGAAGACCTCTCTTTGTGCACCTTTTTTTTTCTTTTTAAGAATTTGTTTATTTCAACAAATATTCTGATTGGTCAGAAAACAGCCGTTTCAGATATACAGCTTGCATATTCCTTTATGCTGATAGTAGGAGGTTTTATAGAACAAGGGGTTCCCAACAACATTTTGCTGACAGGCCTGACTGAAAGCAAACCTCACCAGCTGAAAATGGAAGAAGAAATTGGAAGTTCGATTGGTCCCCAAACGAACTGAATCTACCAAACGATCAATTATTACATGATCAAAATAAGAATTCCCACCTTGTCTTTGCTGTCAGAATAAAGACTTGAGATCTGACATGTGGAATCCTAGCTCTTTATCTAAATCTGGCCTTAAAACAACATCATAGTCCACCATTTCAATAACTCATTTCCACACAAAACACAAACAGAAGCCGGAACGATATTATTTTAATATGCCTGTTAAATAATTCATGTTATCTGAATAACTTCACTTGCTAATGACCTCAGCATGAGGAATCTGTGATGGGGTTGTTTCAAAGAAATATCCAAGAAAGAGCAAACAAAAGAACAGTGACCAATTACCACTAAATAGACACAGTGTGAATTAAGATTTGTAAAACCTTGAAAAGTGAAAACAAGCAACACCAATGCATTGATATGTTAATAAGAACTCCCTTGCCACCTTTATTTGTGTGATTAAAATGTTTTCCAGTCTCTCTCTCTTTCTTACACAGTCCTCTACTAAGAGAAACAGAAACGGAGAGAAAAGTGAAACTCATAAAGGGCTACTACACAAAATATAATAGTTTATTGTCCAAAGAAATGGTAAGCAGATTAATGGGCCGCTTCAGAAATTCTTTTCAAAAGGTGAAACTGCTGTTATGTAGATTTATTACACACAGTAATGTATTTTAAGCACTTATTCCTAATAATTCAGATTATAAATGAGCAATAAAAACCCAAAACCCAAATTTTCTGAAAAATTGAACAATAAATACAATAGAGCTAAATGTTTTTAATAAGAGCATCGATGCTATTACTAATGGTAGTTTGTTAACTATCATTGTTTGTTTTGGAGTTGCCTCTTTAGTTTACACCTTGCTCCAAATTATTATGCAAGTGATATTTTCTCAGATTTTCTTAAATGGTCAATGCAAATGGTGGTCAGAATGATTTTCAAGTCATGAACTATTACAGTATAAATCAAATTTTACTGAACAAAGCTCCCTGTGACAACAGTATTTTTTCAAAAATAAAACCTCAAAATGCACGGTTCCAATTTATTATGCACAACAGATTTTCTAAAAATTTTATGGATTATAAAGAACTGCAAACCATCATGAATGTGCAGCATCAAGTGGTCACATGTACTAAACTCAAAAGCTATTTCAATCAAAAACATCTTTTTGATTGTTTTTGATCAAAAAACAATCAATGTAACATGTAACATGGACCTACATGTTAACATGTTAATAAAGAAGGTCCTATGTAAACATGTAACATGTTACATGTTAACATAGGACCTTCTTTGATATCACCTGCACAATTCTTGCATCCATTGAACTTGTGAGTTTGTAGAAAGTTTCTGCTTGAATTTCTTCGCAGGATGTCAGAAAACCTTCTGCTGTTTTGATATGAACTGCATCCCACCCTCAGATCTTCTGCTTGAAGATACTCCAAAGGCTCTCAATAGGGTCAGAGGTCAGCGGAGGATGGTGACCACACCATGAGTTTCTCCCCTTTCATGTCCGTAGCAGCCAATGACACAGAAACCTTCCTCATTATGCCTTTATCTGTACAAACCCATTTTTGGTCTGAATCAGCCACAAATCTTTTACCATAACGTTTCAGTTTTTGTTAAATAGCTAATGTTTCCATCTGGTGATTTTCGTCAGCATAGAGATCATTTCTCTTTCCCATATTGCTTGAAACCTGTGGCCTGCTTAATAATGTGGAACATCCTTCTTGGGGCCTCAGAAAGTTGGAGAGAAGATGAAGAAAAAACATGAGGGAAAAAAATGTAATTTCATGAAAATGTTTGAACCTTAAATGTAAATGTTTTTATCAGAACTTTGGCTTTCCAATTATCTTTAATGAAATACAGTATAAGTCAAAATAATTGAATTAAATGTTGTTTCTGAAACTCAGTTAAATTTATGAAGCTGCTTTTCTCCTCAAACTATTGTAGCAAGCAAGAAATGGAAACGAGGGAAATATTGAAGGTCTTTTTAAAAAAAAAACATACAAGAACTGTGAGAATACAATCAATCATTCATAAACATATTCACATACTAATTATGGTAAGCTATATTGTTGCCGCAACTGCTCTGGGGAAGATTGACAGAAGTGAGGCTGCCATTCAATCTGCGCCGCCGGACCCTTTGACCAACACTATCCGTCAAGGCGGGTCAAGTGTCTCGCCCAAGGACACATCGACGGAAACGGACGGAGACGAGCTCCTAACATCTGAAACTCAGTCCCTGCGTGTCGTTTTCCCTAAATGCACCCAAGCAGTACCTTCATTGTGACAGTTTCACAGGAGAAGCGCAAAGCCTCATAAGTAGTTGAGCCACACGGCACGTCTCTTCTGAATGTTTTGAAGGAATATAAAGCGTATATTGAGGAAGACGGGCGTATTGCACAATAGGGGCTTCAGAGTGTGAAGAATCCAGATAGCAGTGAATCAAACGGGGTCATGGGCACAGTTTACCACACTCTCTGCCCAGCACAATCAATCAATCAAGCTGCCTCGCCCCCCCACTGTGCACCTTGCCAGCATGTGAAGCAATGTGTACGCTCAGTGAATACTTGCCAAGGACTTGCTATTGTCTGTTGCCCTCTTCACCTTCCACCCTTTAGCAAGTCTTTTTAGTGGTATCTGGATGGGAAAGGAAAAAAAAAACAAGAGGAAAGGGTAACCACTGGAGGAACAAGCATAAAAACTTTGGCAAGAGATGAAGAGGGAGACAAGAGCAAGTAAGACAAAAAAAAGGAAAACCTATTAATTAAATGTCCAGTGGTTTAGAAAGAGCTTTGTAACCAAACTGCTCCATAAAGATAACAAGATACCAGGAGGCAAACTCTTAGGAGATGAATAGATTTTGACTAGGTGACAGAGACAAGATGGAAAAAAGAAAAATCGCAATTAAACTTGCAGGGTTGACATTTGTCTCCGACTCCGGCCCCGTCGGAAAGAGATACAAGTGCAAGAGTCAGTGATAACCGTCGTGCAGCTGCCAGTCGGAGCTGAAAATAACATCGGCTCCAACGGATTGCGCTTAATTAAACAGCACGTCCCGCGATGCACTCGGCATGTTCTACAGAGGAGGCAATAATGAAAGAGAAACTGTAAAGGAATGAAAGGAGAACGGCGGAAAAGGATAGCTGACGCTTTAGTTTCTTCAAGTCTGAGCTGCAAACGGCATCGGAGAAACCCGACACAGTTGATCAGATGTTGGCTAAGTTGACTTTTATTGACATCTAGAGAATAGGGATTTGATTTTCTTTTTGCTGCTTCTGAAAATGAAAGCTACCTTCACTCTTCATCTTATGAGGTCACAGTAGCACCGAGGTACCGTGTTTTTGTTCATCTTCCCAGTGAGGTAAACGCCGTGTTTGTTGATGTGTGCTGCAGGAGAGCCAGTGGCTGGACAGTGTGTCTCTGCTGATTAAGGACTCATTGGAAGGGGACATGATTGACAACCTCTCTGGGTCCGTTTTTCACCACTACTGCTCTTCTCCCGTCTGCAAGAACTGCAAGAGTCACCCGCAAGAGGTGAGTGTGGGAAACGCAGACACGCACATTCCCTCCTTGTCTGATACAAACTAATTCATTTTGCTGACCCTGAGGAAGACGGGGACAGCAAATTTATTTCTTATGAACTAGATGTCAATGTGTTGCTTTTTTTTTTGACGTTGTAAAGTACAGCATTGAAAAAATACATTGATATTGACATTTTTGCAGCTTCTGAGATCTCTGTGTTGGTCGTTGTGAATATTTGTCGTCAATTACCCTAAAAGAAACATATTTACTGAGAAAGATGGCGACTTGTTCAATGTACATTTTCTAAGCTGCGTATAAATGTAACCTGCTAATGTTTGCCGTTTTATTTCCCATTTTGCCGTCTGCGCACTGCAAAATGTATGTTTATTTTGCTTCATGAATAGATGAGCTAACACCACCCCATCAACATTCTCTTTTGAATAACGTGGATCTTTTTAAGCCAGATGTAAACCACATAGACCACCAACACATTAGAGTCACTTTGAGTGTCAGGGTTATTAGCGTATCTCGTCCCCCTGAGACACATCTGTACCTGCAGGTCAACACAAGACCAAACATCACTGTTGATCCACATTTTTTCTTTTCTAAAGGCTACATCCAAGTGCGTATATTCTCTAAAAAACATCAGTGATTCATGAATAGACAAAGCAAGACAGAGAGCAACAAAAGTGTTGAATATTTGCACAATCAGATGCTATGTTGGTACAAAGTGGTTATGCAAGGACATTTAGGTCTGGTTATGGTCAAGAGACATTTACAAGAGAATAACCTCAGCACACCTCACTCTACCACCAGCATGAACTGATGAATTCATACTGTCTTGTTTGCATGTTTATCAATCAATCAATCAAATTTTATTTGTACAGCACATTTCAGCTACAAGGCATTTCAAAGTGCTTTACATTAGAAACACAAAATACAAGGTCATGCAACATAGAATAAAATGAAATAAAATACCAAAATAAAATATAAAAATAAAAATAAAATACCACGGAATTTAAGCGCCTGTTACCGCCGGACTCCGCCGTCCGTTTAACCACGGGTATTCGTCAGGCCCAGTTGCCCACAACAGGAAAAGATCTCAACCTACAACTTACATACAAATGCAAATCCAAATACAAATCCATACATATTACATTTCAAATGCAGTTCTAAACAGGTGTGTTTTTAGTTGGGCTTTAAAGGAAGTCAGGGTTTCCGCTGTTTTACAGTTTTCTGGAAGTTTGTTCCAAATCTGTGGTGCATAGATGCTGAAAGCTGCTTCTCCTCTTTTGGTTCTGGTTCTGGGTTTAAACAAATTTCAAAAAAAAGAAACAGTTTACACTCAGAAATAAGTAAAAATCTTGTCCTACATTAGTTAGAAAAATACTCATTAAAAGACTTAAACTTTTACACCCTCCTTCACTTCCAGTCAGTTGGCGTTCCTAACCTATACGTCACACTTTGTTTCCTGATTTCTGACCGACTGTTGCGTGTTTGCCATGCAGATCCGACTGGCAGAGGTGGAGCAGGCATCACTGATGTCAGAACAGTTGTCAGACAAATCCTCATCTCCAGCGTTACCCGATGACCTCAGCCTGGATGAACACAGCAGCTACCAGCTGCTTGTCAGAGACAGTCAGGTGTGTGTTGCGACTCGCTCGCTCGCTCAGGCTTAACAAGACCTCTCCAACTCACTTGTCACACTCGTGTTGTTTCACTCTGGTTACCCTAATTCTCTCCATGGTGAGATATTGTTATATCGAATTTCACGCTTTTCTTAAAAACAATTTATAGCAGCTAAGGAGCTTTTTTTGACACCAAACAATAATGAATAGAATAATTATTGAAAAACCATTCAGAAATCTTGAATATTTCCACTTTTTCATGCTAATTCTTTAGAGAGTATTTTAGGAGGTTTTTATGCGGTAGACAAACAATGCAGTACGTAATTGTGAATCGGGAGGAAGATGATTTATCATTTTCATGTTTCAGACAAGAGAAAAATCTAAAAAGTGAGTGTTGCATTTGTTTAAACTGCCTGAGTCAATACTCTGGAGAAGCACATATTTACAAATATTTAGGAACATTCTTTTATAAGCTTTGCCATTGAGGCACTGAAACTAATGTCCATTTTACTTTGTGAATTAGTTTAAACTCAGTCTGATCGTGTCTCTGAATTCAACTTTTCCAAATTTTAAAAAATTCTCAGTTACATGTAAGCGTGGACTTTGCATGTGCCATATTGTTTCCATTCTCAGATAGAAAATGGAATAAGAATGTTTGGTTTAAACTCTAACGCTACATTAAAGCTGCAGTAAGTAACTTTTACAGAAATATGTTTTCACTTATTTGCTAAATCTGTCACTATGTTATCATGACAGTACAATGTGAGACAGGTAATTGGTCAAATCCTCCACCTTCTCCTTTTACTGCTGTTGCCAATTGAAGGAATGCACCAATCAGAGCCAGGAGGAGGGGCTTAGCGCCGTCAATCAAGGTTGATGTTACAGGAAAACCGATTCTCAACTTCATTTACAGGTTCCAGTATAAAGGTTATTGATTACAAATCCATGCCACACTCTTCAGAGCAAGTGAAACTATGTATCCTCTCCTGCCACTTCAGAGTCATGCGCCATTTTGCATTGTTCTTCTTCTCCAGTTCCCAAGAAAACATTTGTAGATTTGCTGACGTAATGACACAAAGAAAATAAACAGATAAAAAAATGGAAAAATTCAAGAGGTGTGAAAACTTTGGTAAGACTTCAAAAGATACTGTCATTTGGGCTTTAAAGAGCTACAAATCATCCTGACAGGCTAACTTGCTAATCACCTTAAATTACCATTTTGCTTTGGCGAGTGACTAAAACATGTCTCCCACTGTGTTTTGATGTGGTTGAGCTGTAGTGTAGTGTGTGTGTGTGTGTGTGTGTGTGTGTGTGTGTGTGTGTGTAGGTGTGTTTGTGTGTGCGTGTGTGTGTGTGTGTGTGCGGCGTTAGGCCGAATGTGTCTTTCATATTTCCATCTTCAGACTTACTCTTTGCTTCCAGCCCACCTGGCCTGTTTCATCTCTGCTCAGTTCATTTGATCCCGCGGTGCAGTCGACAACAACAGCAACGACGACGGCGACAACTAAGCAATTTGACGCTTTGAAGGCGGTTGTTGTTGTTATATATCTGTCGGCGCTAGAAATTTCAAATCAGACTTGCATGAATGCATGATGAGCAAGCGTTTTGAAAGTGGAAACAAATTGATTTTTGTGACGGCGCGAGGAAATGAAAGGCTTCAGTGAAATTCCGGCGCACTTTGGGCGGAGCGCCAACTCTCCGCATAGTTTTCCTTCTCGACTGACCCGGCTTTTTACGAATTTCTCCTGTTTTTCTTCCAGAGGGGCAGCAGTGACTCCCACAGCTCAGAGGAGCTGCTCATGCAGGGAGGCTGCAGGAGACCTTACCCCTCTAGTTCAGGAAGCGAAGAGTTCCTCCATCCACCTCTTAATCCTCCTTCTCTGGAGCAGCACACCTCAGCACATGAAAAAGGTACTGCAGGGGATTTATTTAAAAAAAAAAGCTTCTTTTTTTAAATTTTCTTTTTTCTTGTTGTGGAAAAGAATTCAGTTCCAAACACTGTTTGATGTAATCACTCAATCAGGTTTATTTATACATTGTGCACAATACAGAGAGCTTGTAAGACAGTGAATGATGAAGAAGTTCTGAATGAAAAGCTCCTCCAGGCAGAGTCAACACATGAGTTGTACACCAAGGATAAGAATCCAAAACATGGGAGACAGCCTGGTTCCCATGCAGCTGCAGGAAAAAAACTTCCAACTTTGCGTGTGTGTGTGTGGGTGGGTGTGTAGCTCAAGCAGGTTCTTTTGGTCAGAGTTCATAAGCATTTAATATAACATGATCAGCAGATGTTCACTTGTAATCATTTTCCCACCACATTTCCTTAAGTAACTTTTTCTGGAGAATTGTTTATCCGCCGTTAACGGTGGCCATGCTAGCTTGCCTTAGCGTTTGTGGGGAACTAGCTGTAGCATAGAAGGGTGAGAACGGCACATAAACGAAAGTGATTGACAGCACTTAGGTCCTCCTCCTGGCTCTGATTGGTCGTTTCTGACTGGTGTATTTCTGTGGTCAGTACTGGGAGCACTGGGAGAAGGTAGCAGATAGATTGTCTGTCTCATAGACTAAACTTCTCAAAATAATGATAATTTTAACAAATATGTAAAAAAAAATTAAAAAAAATATATATATATATATATATATATATATATATATATATATATATATATATATATATATTTATATTTATAAAAGTTCTGTAGTGCAGCTTTAAGAAAAATGCCAAAAAGGAGAACAAATATGATTGTTAGAAGTGGCAGATAGGAATCTGATTCCTCCTGATTTCTCCTTGTCTGATGAGGTTAAATGCTTACTTTATATAAATGATGACCCGCCTGATGACACTTATTGGCAGTATGGTATGATGTATGCACCCGCTAAAACGCTGATCAGGAAATTCGTCTGAGTGCTCAAGTTGTGTGAAAATAGCCCTTTTTAAAGCCTTTCATAAACGGCCCATCTGTGGCGACGGCGGCGCACAGGAAGCAGCATGCAGAAACATTAATGGTACGAGGCTACAACTCGACGTGCCACACGGAGTAATGCCAGCCATCTGTTTGTGGATGTTTTTGTTCCCCCATGCCCTGCAGTGCTCAGGAAGCTCATGTGTAGATCATCTCTCATTGCGATTTTGAAACACATCGACGTTGATCTCTTATGTTTCTTTTTCTTTTTTTTTTTTTTTTTTACCTCTTTGCACTTCAGACCCTTTGCTGCGTCCAGAATAAAGATCGTCCGATTCAGTTTGACGTGTTCACAAAAGCCGATCTTCACTAAAAGTGACTCCTTCCTTCCGCAGAAGGCGATGAAAACGCACTCAGTGGGGCTGCTGATGTGGCTTCACGCATGTTTCAGCTCCCAGCAGACTTTTTCCACCCAGCCGCCGCAGCACGTTCAGACGGTCACGGGGACGGCATGAGGCCCAGGGACACGGACCCGTCCCGCCTGGCGTCCCCCGCCTCCTGGGCCTCTCTACGGTCTCCCGGAGCCAACAGCAGGCCTCTCAGCTCTCGGGTAAAAACACAACGCTTTTCTCTTTCAAACATGGAAAACCCATCCAGTTATGTTTTCCATGTGTCTGGTTCAGAGAGAGTCTGGACGCTTTAGTGTCCTTGAATCCAGTGATATTAAATGTCAGGTTTTTTTGGACGTCCTCTAACTGGAATCTGTTGCTTTTGCCTTTAAATCAACACTAAACTGAGTGAAGTGAGAGTTTTCAAGCAGCCTGGCCTTTCTTTCAGATAATGACTGTGTTTTTTTTTTTTTTGTTTTCTGCAGAAATGTTCACATTTCTTAACGCTGTTTAATGAGAATCCGACTCCACAGTGAAACGAACACACCGCCTTTTGTTGGCTTCTGCATGAAACAACCCAGAATAAAAAAGAAAGAGGAGCTTTTTTTAGTTCTTGCTCTTTTCGTAGCCATGGAAACAGATCCCCCCCCTCCCCTCCTCTTCTCGTGTACCTGCTCAGTTTGTTTAGCTCGTGCCTGAGCGGCTCTGTGATCCTCAGCTGCTACAGTAATGCTCTGGGGCGCTCGGCTAATTAGCCTAGCCAGCCCAGAGCCTGATGCTGACGCGCTGCTTGCCGTCCCCCCCCCCCCCTGGCTCTGGTTCCTCACCGTCTCCCATGTTGCCTTTTTTCTTCTTCTGTTTCCTGCATTTGTCCCTCCTTGGTGCTCTTTCTCTTCACATGTCCCTTATGAGCCTTATTAGTCTTTTGGAGACACTAATGTCAGACTCACTTTGGTTCAAAATACATACATGAGAGACAGATAAAAGGAAGATGGATAGCGAGCTGTACTTTAATTAATATGCTATTATTATTGTAGTTGTTCAAAACAGACCCAAAATGACAATATTATCATTCATAGCAATAATTTCTGGGACAATTGTGACATGTCTACCGACATTCTGTTTGATAAAACTCTTTATTTTTCCTTTTTTTTTTTTTTGCAGTCTTGAGATTACCATGACTTTGGGGTTTTCAGTGGCTGCAAATTAAAATAGAAAAATATCACTGTGTGTAATGACATGCATTAACTTTTCAACAACTCAGTAATCATTCTCTTTGTGCAGCATCCAGCGCACAGCGACTCGTCTTTGGCCACGGGCAGTTCAGATGGCAGCCTGCAGGCCGCGCCGGATGAAGGGCTCGGCTTTGGCGCGTGCCCACCTCGACATCTGGATCTCCCCGTGCCCGTCCTCCGCCCGGTCCCCGCCGTCGCGCTGCGCCCTAATGAACAGCCCCCAGGGGGCCGGGGGCAGCCACCGCCGAGCGGACGGAGTTCTGCCACTCGGAGGAAACAGAGGAGCCAAACAGCAGCGGCGGCGGAAGCAGCGGCCCCCAACAGGACTGCATGGACCCTTCAGATGAAGAGGCGGGCACAGGCACGGGAAGGGACGGCTGCCACCAGGCCCTCGGCAGTGAACACTTCTCAGAAACGCTCAACAGTCTGTCCCTCACGTCGCTGCTCGCCCCGGGCTCTCTGGCGCCCACGGCGATGAAGAAATGCAACAGCACGGGATCGATAGACCGCTCAAACCCGTCCGCCCGGGGTAAAGACGGCCGACACGCGCGCGCCGTAGATCTCCCCGGATTGTCGTCCGGTCCTTGGATTGAGGGGAGGGGAGAAGCGCCGCCGGAGGACAGTAACGCAACAAAGAGCGGCGCTCGGCACGTCAACACAAGCGGCAGGAAAAAAAGATGAAACGCACGTTGGTCTTCTGCCGCCGAACAGTGAAATCCTCTGCGTTTCTGGTGTGTGAACGTAGCAGGAGGAGACTCCTCAACGCGTGTCCTTCGTTCAGTGCTCTGTTGTACTCTGTTGGGATCAGTCAGTTCTTTAAAAGATGCCTAATTCTTTCCTTTTTGCACAGGAGATGGTTACTTTTTGACAGGTTTTAGCAGTAATTACAAGTTGATTCACTTTTCTGTGTTTTTTTTTTGTTTGTTTTGTTTTGGCATAGCCAGGACTTGGCTTTGAACGTTGTCAGTCTCGGGGTTTTCATGGAAGAAGCATTCAGAGAGCACAGGCCTGAAGGTTGCAGTGATTATATGATGACATTCAATTACAGGAGACGGGGCTCCGTTGACCCCGTGTGCCCACAGCCTTTGTGCAAAAACAAAACAGTCTTACGTGACTGCAGTCGACCTCTGGAGCTGCTTTTTGAGGAAACACTGAACTTTGTACAGCTAGTCTTTCAGTTTTTTTTTTGTTTTTTAATATCCACCGGCAACAGTAGCATCCCCTTTTTTCCAATCTTTGGTGAATTTCGTAGAGTAAGACAGATTGTGTATTTTTATTTTTTAGACTATTATTATTATTATTATTATTTGTTCATTTATTAATTTTGAAGACGCACCGACCAGCCTCCGTTTGTGGGACAGAAATACGAAGGAGTCTCTGATTCTTGTTGAACAGAATCCATGAACGCTGCTGAGATTTAAAGTGAGGAGAAGGTGGGAGCATTGTTCACTTTAACAGAGGGAACCATTTTTACTTTTCAAGTGCATATGAAGGGCTATAATGTACTGAGGGCAAACCTGGGCTAAATACTGGGGTTATTATTCAGTTTTACCAGAAGATATTATCAAGGCTCCTCCATTGACCTGGAAGACCTCACCACTTTAGACATGGAAAATGTTGGCAATAGTTGTTTCCATACTAAATGTTTTAAACCTCCAAAATATATTTAAAGAGTATATTTATTTCACGTAACCATAGAAGTGAGATAATCATTTTATATCAGGACAGTGAATACTTTCACCATCCCTGCAGAGACAGTAGGTCCTTGTCAGCTGTCTTTGACGAGGTTTAAGAGGATCTGGTTTAATCCGGTCTGACCGGCTGAGCTGAAGCGCAGCCTTCATTATCACTGTTTTCTTTATTTTGGGGGATTTTCTCCCTGGTTTCTCATGTGAGTCTTAATTGGCAGGGTGCTCAACAGTTTGGACCTTTGCTCTTTCGTACTTTTGCAGTTTGGTTTGTTTTGTGCGTCGCTCTGGACGCGTTGTTGGTACCCGACTGTCCGTCGAGTCACAGCAGCCTTAGGGGATTTTCATACCCGCATCGGTCAGAAGGGAGTCCAGATCATTTTTGTTAACTCATTGAAAAGAAGTTGTGTGATTTCAGCTGAGAGAACAAATTGCCATAGAGGCAAAGTGAGCCAAAGTTTTTTTTTTTGCTGTTTGTCTTGTTTTTTTAGCAGGGCTAATATCGAGCTCATTGGCTTGGAGACACTGTCGATTCTTTGAGTTGCAAAGACACATATCTAAGAAAAGTGAGTGCTGAAACGGTCGTCCTAAAGTTCTATATCACTGATCCGATCCAAACAGAACATAAAGAGACCTCTGACACGAGCATGTAACTGTTACAAAAATGTCACCATGTCGTCACATTATGGTATGAGGCAGATGACATGCCTGGCTCATAAAAAAAAAAAAAATTGAGCTGCACTCACCCTCGTCCACACGCTGCTCATGCACTTTCCATCGCAGGCAGGCGTGGTCACTTCACAGTAACTTATTTCTCTGCCGTCAGCACATTTAACCGCTTGCAAATGAGGACGACTGACGGCACTAAGACCCTCCCCTTCACTCTGATTGGTTGTTTTTGACCGGGAGTGACAGGTTTCTTCAAACGGTGGCAGTAGTTCAGGGACGAGGCGGAGGAGCTGCATTTTGTCACACATTGTCTGCCTCGTACCATACAGTGACAACATGGTGACGGTGTTCATAAATATATATATTCTTTAAAAGACACAAGTTTGGATCCTTTCGACGAAGACTGCAGCCTCTTTCCGCCGTCGAGTCAGTTTGTCAAAAGCGAGCCCAAAAGTTATTTGACCCAGGTCTGCTTGAGTGTAGCACGTCTTTAGAAAACAGCATAGCAAGCAATGTTGGTTAAATTGATGCTGTATGTTTATATTTGAGCACTTGTGTCGACGAAAAGTGATTACAAATCGTTTAATACACGTCACAGTCCATGAATATCCAACCAGATAGACCTCAGGTGGACAAATGCACACAAAAAAATACCACACATACACACCATCGCAAATATCAAACACCGCCATACCAAGATGCTGATGTCGACACTATGCAGGATTTCTTTGTGCTTGTTTCAGACGAGCGAGAGGAATCCTCGGTGTTTATGATCGCTGCTTTGTCTTCATCCCCTTCGTTAAGCTAAACCCAATCGCATTACCTCCCTCCTGCGAGGAAGTCGGCGTATTAAACGACGAGCCCACCTCTACTTCAGATATGCAATATATGCTGCGATGTGATGATGTACAGCTCGACGTGTGAGACTCATAGAGACAGGCAATATGAAGAGAGGAGATTGTAATTTATGAATTTATGTATTGGAATAAAATGTCACCGTCATTCAAAAAGGTCACCGAAAGGAAGGTTGTGTATTAATGTATTCTGAATTGTGTGTGTTGCCTCTCGCCGCCATCTCGACCCAGTTTTAGTTGACCAAAATGCATGTTTTGTTTTTTGTTTTGTTTTTTTTTTCCCCCTCCCCATTTTCTTTTTCTTTTGGTTTTCTTAAATGTCAAACTTGTGTCATAAAAAAGAAAAATGAAATAGCTTTTCAACCGTGTTTGACTCTTGATGTTCTTTCGCAATGTCGCTTTAGTGAGTCGCTGAGTAAATCTCTGGACATGAACTTATTCGTGGGGCGTAAGGACGCATGAGTCCTGTCTGCGCTCTGAACCACCATCTGCATATATTGGTTTAGCTCTGGAATCACTTAGGAAACAAAAAGAAAAAAAAAAAAAAAAGAAGATTAGCATAAAACTTAAGTCAAAAAGGTTTTCTAACAGAAGATTTAGCTAAAAACGCCAAGAGGTCTCAGGTTCTCCTTTAGCTTTATTTTTTATTTTTGTGGCGCAAACAAATTGAATAGTTTCTTTCTCTACTTACGTGAAGAAATGTGTCAGCCTTCAGTTGAACGCTTGACATTTCACTAAAATGTGCTGTTTTGAGACCTCATTAGGAAGACGAGGAATCTACGAGCGGATATCAACCGCATAGCAGACGATGCGTCCTTAAAAGAGACGACAGCAGAGCAGAAGCAGCAATGGGCGCCGACGTCTAATTGTAAATTCTGCTGGAATGCTTGAAATAAAAACCTGGAGACCTGGAAAGCTCTGAAACGGCTCCACAACAAAAACGAGAGGTTTACTGTGTTCTTAAAGGAGCAGACTGGAGCATCGCAGCTGAACAGGAAGACTGAAAAAGATACTAACTGAGACAACGCCGCAAAGGAAACGCCACTAAGCATAACCATAGTGTAAAACTGTATAATGTTATCCACTAACATAGTGTGTTATCTCACTGATGGACACATTCTGTGTTAAATGTTTAAAAATGCTAACATTTCAGAAACACCTGGTGGTGCAGTTGGTAGCACTGTTGCCTCGCAGCAAGAAGGTCCTGGGTTCGATTCCCAGCCTGGGTTTTGCATGTTCTCTCTGGGTGCTGTGGCTTCCTCCCACAGACCAAAAACATGACTGTTACGTTAATGGTATATATAATTATATATATAGTGACTCCATCACATAATCTGCAGTTGTGGAGTCACAATGTCTGGGATCATGAGAGTTAATCCCAACTGTCCGTACAGTTTATAGTTTTCACTTTTCCCTTCATTCATTCGTTCCTGCGGGTCACAGCATCTTTGCAAAACTCATCGCTTCAGATGCAGAACAGGCACAACCTGAGAGCTCATTTTAAGTAAAACCGGAAAAGCAAACTTCCCAGATTCACATGCGTGCCATTGTTTTTTTGTTTTTTTGTTTTTTTCCCCTAAATCGTCTCACTTCTCAGAGCTGCATGCCTGCACAGAATTGGCACTGGGCAGATTTGACAGCCGAGGCCCCGGGCCCCCTCTAGAGCCGACACCTGGTTAGCTCTTGTGGTAACGACGCTTCATCAAAGCTGGTATGTAAACGAACAGCTGGCTCACAGGTAATCCAGCCTAATTTAGCAACCTGTAATGAGGACCGGATCAAGAGAAGAGGCTGCAGAGCAGAAGGCGTGTAGACTTGTATTTTTTTTAAAAATTTTTTGTATATCGTTTGTGGTAAAACGGATCTTTACGAAGGACTGTGTGATTTAAAATTGCGTTTCCCATTTAATGGAAACACAGCAGTTGCAAAATTGTGGGGGGGTTTTTCAACATCAGATGACCACCAATAAAGTTTATGAAATTTAAAGGAAACAGAACGATCCCTCTGACATTTGAAGGACTTTGAACCCTGCAGCCCAACATGGCGGTGCAGGCAGAGCAGCTGCAGCCGCGCTGCCTCGTTCAGAGCCAATGCTGAGTCGGCATTGTGAGCGCGCGGCAGACAACAGCCTTGTCCTCATTAACTGGACAAATGTTAGCAGTGAGAGCACGAGGCGCTCGTTAGAACCGAGTCCCTGTCTCTCAATTCCTCTTTTAAAACTTTGGAAAAGCAGTTCAGCTTCGCATTTTATTTGCAGAATAAAAATAAATACATGTCAGCTCTTTGCCGATCGCTCTTGCGTCGACGTAGCTTTGTGGCTTTCGTCAAGGCACTAATTGGGCGTAATAATTTGCCAGAACCTCGCCGCTTCTGGCAGCAAACCAGCAGGTGGGTTTCCCCGGCTCTGTCCCCTGAGGGCCCGGCACCTCGGAGACCTTCTACTGCCACAAACCCGGAGACGGCGGAGAGTTTGGTGCCATCCAAATTTCAACCTCTACATATGCTGTGTCAGCCTGTTAATTAACAGGGAGCATCTGCCGGAGCAGCAGAGAGAAGGCTGTGGAGCTGCTGAGCCAAAGAATGAGGAGACTGACCCAGAACTCTGCCCCGCAACCCCCCATCATCCTCCGACCAGCAGACAGATGGGCCAAGCGTTTCTCACTGTGCTCCAACCGAATCAACGGCGTAGAAGCTCGACCCCGATGCTTCGTCACCCGGTTTGTGGAGTCCAACATGTCCAAGCATTGCATATTTTTTATTTTGAAATTGTTGCTCTGTCTCAGGAACGCCATCGGAGGACAGGCCCAACAACAAAACACTCCTTTTTATTTCATGACGGCCTCTATTACAAATGTGTACAAATTTGAGTCCATATTCTACCGACGTCGGAATTGCAATGTTGTCGTTGAATAAGAAACGCACTTACAGTCACACGTCAGTAAGTCACTAAAAATGATGGATGCAAACGGTTGCATGATGTATGTTTTAATTCAGCCATGGTGCTACGCTAATCGTCCGTCAGCCAATCAGAGGAAGCGTTGGCGTCTTCTTCATTGTTTCCGTTGCAAGTTTTGCAAAGTTTCAACACGGCACAAGCAGAAACTCCTCGTGCTTGTGCAAAAGTTTTCGTCGAAAAACACGAGCTTTTTTGAAAACTGGCCTGTTTTCGTTAAGCAAATTTGCGCAACGCAAATTCGATGGTCGATGGAGACGGAAGAAAATTGTGGAACATGCAGCTTATGCAGCTTAAACTACAGAGGTCATGACTCAACGTTGCCATGGTAAACACAAAGCGCCGCATCCCTCAAGCTGAAGAACACATTTATCTGACATTTTCCTGCATGAGGTTGAAATGGAATCTGTTGTTTGTTTTCTCTCTCTCCCATTTTTTTTTATCTTGTTTTGCAGCTGTTATAAAAACGGGTTTTCTCGTCTCACGGAGTCACAACCAGTTTCTACCGAGTCAGACGCGCGGCGGTGGCATCAGCAGTGTTTCAGGTGATGCTCTGACGCTGAACGAGCTCATCACTCTGACAGAGGCTGAACTTGTTTCTGTCACTGGCTGCCAGCAGCCAATCAGATTTTGTCAGTTCTCTTCTTTCACAGCTCCTGTTTGGCAAATGGGAAACTGGGAAATGCGGTTTACAGGGACTCCGAAATGTTTCCTCCGGCTGAAGGCAGAAACAACGTGGAATGTGTTTTTCCCCCCATTTAATTCTGTCTGTGCATATTTAGAAAACCACATCACGCAAACTTTGGTTATAAAACGATACAAAAACGCAATGAAACCAAGATCTCACTGTGGCTTGGATCGATTGGTTTGTTCTAAATGTTTGAATCTGTTATTTGGAGGAAAATTAGGCCATTTTCTTTAGAAGAACCACCATCAGAATTACATCCACTCTTTATATTGTGTTTCAAACCCAAACTGTTCATTTTGTTGTGAAGCTGTTCCTTGATTTCACACTAAACGTCGCTACGAAACTGACAAGTATCTTTAGATTTAAGGTTTTCTGGCTGCTTTTCTTCCTTAAATCAGACACAATTAGTTTTTCTCAAAGTTCACCGCGACCGAAAAGGTTGTGATTCACTTTTTTAAATCTTTGAACTATTTTATTGGTTCATCCAGAATCCATTCCCACCGTCCCTGTTTAGCCTGTTTTACTCGAACTCTAGTTTGTTTGGTCCATTTTGTGAGGTGTGAATGCAAACTAACTCTGATTCGGACCAAACAGGTGAACTCTGATCCGCCTGCAAACCTCCGTCTCGGTTCGATGGAAGTGAACTCCGGTGCGGTTTGAGTGCATATGACGATGCAAGTGGACCAAATGCAGGAAGTGGACTTTAGCCCAGGGCATTCTGGGTAAATACAAGGAGGAAGTTTTGCTCAGCGTCTTCTTCTGAGGTTTTTCAGTGCTTGTTGTGGCAGCGCCGCCACAGGCGATGAGGGGAACAGGTTTTTCAACTACAAACCGCACCAGTTGAAAATGCAACAAATGTTACAGCTTTGGTTCCCAAGCCAACCGAGTCTACTGGACCATCATTCGTTAAAATACACCCCAAATCCATTGCTGCTTTTTTCTTTTTTGTTTGTTTTTTTTTTTTTTATCGTTGTTCTCTCTCAATTTAATAAATTTTTTATTTTTTCAAATTTTAAGTTAGTATATTTTACTTTTGTAAGCCGTCGTGTCTGTTATTGTGAATCTGAGCTTCAGCAGCTGGAAGGAAACATATAAAAATGTACTGGATGAGCGTCAATGGACGCTCGCTGTCTTTGGTCCTGCTGTCGCCGTCCTCCACGAGGAGAGAAAAAGGCCTGATTAGAAACCCGATGGAGACAGAGTGGAGACAGAGTGGACACAGAGTGGAGACAGAGTGGAGACAGAGTGGAGACAGAGTGGAGACAGAGTGGACGACAGAGTGGACGACAGAGTGGACGACAGAATGGAGGACAGAGTGGAGGACAGAGTGGACACAGAGTGGAGACAGAGTGGAGGACAGAGTGGAGGACACGGCGGCATTAGGAGAGCGAGTCGCCTGCCCTCTCTCGGCGCTCTAACAAAGGCCTTCTCTTTCTCTCTGCACCTTCTAATAAAATCTGAGCCGGTAATTTTTGCACAATTGCGACAATCAGTGCAGGCAATTAGGAAATAATAAGCTTGGAACTGCGCTTTTTTCACACAGGGAGGAAACGAGACGGTCTGCTTCGCCTTCACCTGCAGCCAAATGATTCTGTGTTCCTGTTTCACTCCACCAGGTCTTTATTGCTTTTTGTTTGGTTGGATGAAACAACATGTTGAAGATGCCCAAATATTATTTGTTCGTAAAATGTTCTTCTTTTCAGGGGGCTTGTCTTTGGAAAAGTTCTTTAATGATTTCACAGCAAAAACAACAACAACTTTTTGAAACATATGTCCAACCAGTGATGCAAAAATAATTAAACAAAGAGATTATGTAAGCACTGTTTGTTTACGTTTCAGTCCAACAGTGAGAGAGCGTTAGCTGCACAGCTTCATAATGATAAAAACGCAATTAGTTTTCATTTATATCATTTATACAGACATAATTCTGTAACTTTCTTTCCTTTCTTGGGTTCTTTGTTTTCTTTCATCCATGTAACGCTGACACATCTTTCAGGATGTTGTGAGGGGATGGATCGCTCGCTCGCTCGCTCGGCCTCGCCATCGTTTCTTTACCATCGTCTTCTGAAGATTTCGTCTCTGATGTCCTCGTCCCTCGTCAGGCACCAGGTCTCGGCTGATTGCTTTTTCACTTTAATACATTTTTCATTAGAGCGGAGCCATCAAGGCTTTCGTCGCTTTTCCTTTTTGTTCCTCCCGGATCTTGTTGACGTCTGACCGCTTGATGTCTGCTCACCGTGTCACTAAATCCTGCCTGTGTGTGTTTGTGTGTGTGTGTGTGTGTGTGTGTGTGTGTGTGGGGGGGGTTTGTTGTTGTTTGTTTTTCTTTCCAATTTGTCCAATATTCTAATGTCATCGTTTTATGGAATCCGATGACATGAATTATAACGACAAAGAAATAATTCTTGGCATCAGCCCATTTGATTAATGAAATGGAAAATATACAGGAATTGTGTTTTTATTTCACCAAGTTACAGACACATAATAAACTCAGACAAACTGGAGTAAACTGAAGTCTCATGAATGCATCATGTTGCTCGTGGCTAATTTGTAGCGCTTGTCGCTAAATGGGTTTTTCTTTTATTTTTCCATAACCAGCAAGGAAGTGAAAAAGTAATAATGCAAAAATAGTAAAACACGACAGTGTGCAAAATCATACATATAAAACAAAGAATCCAAAACATGATAATAAACAGAAACATCAGGTGTTTCTCAACACGATGCTGTTTCTGATGTCGTCTTGTTTGTTTATTGATGATATAACAACTAAAAGTAATCTTTAGTGATTGCACATTTAACGTAGAGGATGTTTCTGTCGTCTCCGCTTGCGACCGGATCCGCTCTCTGCTCCGTGTTACTGGACTCAAATCAGTGTTAGTAAACCTGGGTCTTGTTTCGTCAGTGACTTTTGCTGTGACCTCTGACCCTGCGAGACTGACGCAGACGTGGCGTTCGCCTCGTTCGGCTAAACTCCCCAAACAATGAAAATCTTCAAAGCTGCTGCTGCTGGATTCCTTCCTCCTCCCACTCGACAGTAAAAGTGTTGTCGGAGTTTCCCTCTGACAGTCGACAGAAACATTCTGCCTCTAAATCTGCCGCTGGAAAAACGAGCTAAGATCCCGCTGCATCTTTTTTTTTTTTGGGTTGCCCAGCAACTGGCACCGAACTCAAAACACGTTCAATATTTTTTTATTTATTTATTTTTTTTTGCCTTATTTCCTTTCATTTGAAACCATTTTAGGACCAGCTCTACCTTTTTAAACTGGGACTTTCGTTTTGGCCTCTTTTGTTCTTGATTTGAAATAAAACACAACATGCTGGTGCAGAGCCTCAGCCAATCAGGACCTGACAATCTGAAACCCTCCAGCTGTCGGCAGCACGATTCGTTTTCTGACGTCTTTTAGATTTTTCTCCTCTCGTGCTTTGAATGTAATTGTTTATATGTTCACTTATTTAGAAGGTTAAAAATGATCGTTTTACTTAATTTTCTAACGGTTTTTAGTTACAGAGTTATACAATCAATCATCACTTTAAACTGATAAATTCATTTATGAAGCTCACCATGTTTATATCTTTGTTTAATTACCCTTCCTGCTTTTTATAAACTTATTTCCATGCATATTTACTGAGTCTTTAACTTTCAGGTGACTTAGCATAGATATTTACTCATCTTTTTTGTACTTATTCATTTCTAATTTACCTATTATTAACTCACCTAAATATTAATGAATGAAATGTTTGAAATACAGGAAGAAGAAATGCCGATTCAGTTTCAGCAACCTGACGACACAAAAATCTCTTGGTCGCTGTTAGGGTAATGATCCGCAGCTCTGTGACCTGAGCCCAATTATCAAATCCTTCTTAAATCCTCTTAATCATGTATGCTCTTGTGAACCTCACTGATGAGGTGCCACATTGAAACGGCTAACAGGTGAAGTAAATTCTGTTGCTCCTCAGATAAATTCGACGCCTTGCTGCCGAGTCTCCGTATGGATGTTTTCCCAAGTCAACAAGCCGTTTCTTTAGCCTCCATCGCTTCTGAACTCCTCAGCAATAACTCAGAGAAAATAGTCAGGACCCAGACTATTGACTTCATTTCTAGTTTATCTTTGATCTGAAGGCCCAGTCAGAGACGCATTAACGTCTGTTGGCAGTCAGTCTTTGGTTGCTTCATCTGCGAGGACACAACTCACGTCCTGTATTGTATTTGTCAAAAGATCTCAGCCGATTTCTTCCTCTCGTACTTTAGAGTGTTTTTTCACTCCTGACAGCCTGGTAGACTCAGTCTGACTGGGGACCAGGGTTGCAACAGTTGTTACACTTTCAGCTGATGTGTTTCTCTTTCACACCGTCTTTCACACCGTCTCGTTTGAAAAACCTATTTCCCCCTCCTGGCCTGTGGGGGCGCTGCACAAAGAACCACTGAAGGTGGAAAAAGACACAGAGGAAAACTTCCTGCCTCATTAAATGCAAGCATTTTATGTTTAGCGTCAGATTTTAGCAGCTGCAGAAAATTTCTCCAGCTCGACTTGCACGTAGTTTTGGTTGTATTTACCCAGAATGCCCTGCTCTGTGGTCTACGTCCTGCTCTCAGAGGAAGCGTTCGGCATTCAGACTGTTCTCTAGAAACCTATAAAACTATTGCTGAAAGAAACCTGCAACTCCCATTTAATGTTTTACTTGTTTTGCGTGGAATAGAGGCCTTTAAATTTCCCCAAATAAACAATAAACTGAGATAAGGTGCATATCTGGTTTTCGATGTTTAAAATGTGCGACGTCGACCATTTTAACAGATTGTTCTCATGCAGAGAATCTTCTGAATGCAACACTTGAACCCTTGGCTTTAATAAAAATAACAGATCTCAGCAGCGTAAGTCTGCGCTGATTTTATCTGGTGTAACAAAGACATCCATGATTACTCCCGCGCAGAGCAGTGTATAATAGCAGTGATATAAATAAGAGCCTTCTGCAGGAAAGGTCAGGAGAAATTGTTACAAATTGCTTAGCAACACGTCTCCTTTGGAAGGTATTGTATTCTCCTCTCCCGGTTTTTTTTTTTTTGGCCAAAACAATATATTTATTTATTTTCCTTGAAATAGATTCATATCTGGATACAAATACAGATATGAATGACCTTTGCTGACCTTAAGGCCTCTGGCTGTCCGGTAAAAGTGATATTTAACAGCCTGGAAAAACTCTGTATATAGAGCGAGGTAAATTACATTTCTCCCGTTTTACACGGCTGTAATTTGTTTTTGGTTGTTTTTTTTTTTTATTATTATTTATTTAAATTTTTTTTTATACACAACATGTAATCCATCCCACTGTTTCTATAGTTGTCACACAGTCGCAGGAAGGCGGGTGGCACCAGAAGCAGCGTTACGGGAAGCGGGGAACGATCCGGACCACACACACGACACCAGAAGAGCACAACACGAGACCGTATGAGAGATTCCCATTTCAAAACATATAGAAGAAGTGTTGCAAATATTTCTTTTTTTTTTTTTTTTTTCTTTTTTTTATTATTTCTTAAGTTTAATGAAACCCATCGTTAGAAAGAACATCTCAAAATTCAACTGGAGGCAAAATGTGTATTTCTCTTTTTCCATTTACTTTGTGCTTATTACAAAAAAAAATTGACATATTATCTTCATCTAACAAATTTACTTTATTAACATAATTTAAGAATCTGTCATTTCATATTCCTGAGCATTGTTATACTGATGTCCGGCGGAAGACATTGTGTTGTGAAATGCAACGAACCTTAATGAACATTGATTATTGATCAGGGACGTTTTCCCCTTCGCCGGTGCTGGAGGTGGAGAAGGGGCGGAGCTGAGTTTTTCTGAAAAAAAAACAAACAAAAAAGCAGAAGTTTGGGTTTTTATCAGCTGAAAACCATAATCACAAAAATGACCAGAAATAAATGCTTGAAATGTATCACTCTGTGTGGGAAAAAAAAAAAAAGCTTAATTGGCAGAAAAAAATATATATAGAAATTTTGCCACTTTTCTCCTGATACCAACACGCACACAAATGAATTATGAGTGTAGTCACATCCACCCTTCTCAAACTGCTGCTAAAGAAACATCGCAGCGTCTTCAGCATTCTTGTTGCATCACTTCCTCTCTTCTGTTTTCCACCAGGAACCTCTGAAGTATTTATCGTCGCGCGTCAGGAGAGGAGAATCTGAAAACACGGGCAAGTTCACAGGCAAGTTCACGTTTTCCAGCAACGACCTCCGTTCCTCCTGCATCACACATAACAATCACTTTTAAATTCAGTGTTTGGTTGTAGAGAAATGAATCTGTTGATTAACCCGTGACTTACAGTCACAGTTCAACCTTGACTTTCATCGTCTCTGCTGGAATATGGCCTGTGCATTTAATGCCGTTGCCTCACCACAGTGTGAAATTAATGCAATTCATGAATCATTTCAAATTAAAAGTGTCAGGAAATGCTTGATGTGATCTAGATGCAACTCAAAAAAACATTTGAGATCAGAATATTACATCAGGCAAATTTTTTTTAACGTTTGTGAGAAAAATGGGTTTATTGATTTTTATCATTCTTATTTTTAGAGGATATAGTCAGTCTAGTATATTATCATTAATAGCTTTGATCTCGGCACATCATGGAGAAGCCTGCAAGTTGACCGCAGTGCTCTTCATCATGTGTTGATATTGAGGCCATCGTGTGGGCAGGACGGCACTGGAGCACTTTGAAACTTTAAAAGTGAGCAATAAAATGATCGAACCAATGCGATGACAGACAGGAAGCCAATAAAGAGATTTTAAGACTGGAGTTATGTCTTCGTGCTTCTTCGTCTCGGTTGAAACATGAGCTGGAGCGTCCTGTACTGTTTGCACAGGGATGATTGATCGAGCGCGACGCATAAAGAATTACAACTGTCCAGCAGAGAGGCGATAAAAGCGTGAATAACCTTCTCAAAAAAAAAAAGAGAAATAAAGCTGCGCTTCAGCATTGAGCTTCAAACTAGATTTACTACTGGTAATTTAAGTTGTCTCCTAAAAATAACTTTTTGTCAGCCATCAGGAAACGTTGTTCTGCGAGTTCAGTAAATGCTATCTGGCATCACGAGGTCATTCGGATATTTCGGTTTGACAGGTGCTGTGCTCTCTGGCCTGCACCGTCTTCCTCTGCCAGCTTTTCTTTTGTTTCTGTGTTTTTCCATCTGCCAATGCCGATCCGGTTGCTGATTGGCTCACTCTCCAGGCCACACCCAACACAAAACGGAGCAATAACACAACATGTCAGAAAGGACACATCCCGGACAAACCCCCACTTTAGTTTGTTTCAAGCTTATCGTATTGTTTTGGAAATGACCAAACAAACATTTAAAATAAGTTGAGATTTATTTTCAGCTTCAGAGAACAAAATAAACAACAACAACAACTAAAAAACAGCAATACATACTAAAATGAAAGCTACCCTCTTTAACAGCAATGCAACACAAAGTAGACTCACCGAAATTGTTATCAGGATCATCAATAGCTAGAAGATGTCATATGAAGTATTAAAAACATTTTATACCACTAAATTAAATAGGAGGTTTGAGCAATTTAATGTTATTTCCTCTCCATAATTGGTCAAAATACAGAATTATCTAAAGAAACTGACATGCTCTGGTTTACAGTCACAAAAAGGTTTGTTTATGGCTCTCTGAACTCATGTTGGCTCGTCTTTTTGTCAACTTACAAGTGGAAAAGCTTTAAAAAAAAAAAGACACTTTGTTTCTGTCACTATTATGAGAAAGTGACCAGTTTTGCTACTTTTAAAAAATAATGTGTCCTTAATATAAAAGATGAATATTAATTCAAATCGACTGAGAACTGAGTCAGTCACGTCTGTTTACATGAAAATATTAACACCAACATGCAATCTTAACATGTTAATTCTTTTTTTTTTCTGTCATGGAAAACAGTATTTTTGCTTTCTTGCCTTTCGTTCTTTATTCTTAGGTTATTTATTCAATATGTAACAGTAACATTTCAGCTGAGGTAAAGAAGATGATGTTTTAGATTAGACTGCATGGAACGCATATTTAACCAGAAGGCAAGGAGACAGGGACCAGGCTCTGGCTGACAAGTTGTCCTGCAGAGGAAGAGGAAGACGAGGCCCCTGGAGGGAGGCAGAGCGGGGAGTTAATGATCTTTCTGCATGCAAGGTTCATGGTCCAGGAGGCAGTGAGACGAAAGAAAGTGGCAAAACCCCATTAACTCCTCGGCAGAGTCTGCCACAAGTAGTAAGCTTTATTTGCTCTTTTTCCTGCTTTGGGTGTTTGTCACTTAGCTGCCTCCCATCATCCCTCACTCCTCCTTCGCATTCCAGTCCTTTTAGATCTTTTTATTCATGCATAGCTGTTTTCCTTCTGAATTCATCTTTTTTTTTTGTCTTTATCTCCCCATTTATGTTTCTCCTCTACTGTACCGCTTAATATTTTCCAAACAGATTTCTGCTGAAGTTTTTGTTTTGTTAACTTATTGCTGTCCCACGTCTGTAAATACAATTTATTTCTTACATTTTCAAAGCGCGCTTATATTACCATGTACATGATGAACTTAATCTCAGTTGTTTTCATGACCATTTGAGCAGACAGCAGTGCATATAATGTGAGGTGACAATAAAGTCGGCCAGTGTTGGATTTCATCACTGTGGAGTTTTTTTCAGCTCATGATTTCGTATGCCTCCGGTGTCCAGCCTGCAGGGTTGATTTAAACTTTCCTGGAGAGATGTTGCTGCTTCGTTTACAGCCACATATCACAGAACGGACAAAGAGCCCAGCCTCACAGGCAGGACCAAACACGAGGAATGACATGTCAGAAGCAGCCGGCAAGACACATAACAATGGCCTGCACCAGCTGCCATTTACTCCCCCAAAATGCCACCAACTGTGTGCCGACAAATCATCAGATGAAGAGACAGAAAATAAATACCATGTGCTGTTTGATCATCTAAGATCAGGATGATTGAGCATATCTGCCTACAGTCGTCTTTCTTTGATTAAATATTAAGTGTGACGCAATTTAGCTTAGTCGCTGAGTGGCAGACTCCAGCAGTTGTCTTTCCGTTTACCATAAAATGGGAATTCACTTAATGGAAACAAAAAAAAAAAAAAAAGTCTTGTTTTTTGATCAAAAGTTTTTTGTGCTTGTATGAGGTGGGTTTTAAAAAATTATTTTATTGATTTTCACAAACCTGCAATGGAAACACTTATTTTGCATCACAGGAGCCACGTGATCAACAACCGGATGTTTCTACTGGTTGAAACGTCGAAGAGCATCACAGGAAGTGGCAGGAGGACGATGGTGCGACATGTCTTTCAATGACTTATCCAGTGAGCAAAGTTATTCACGTGTGATTTTAATTGCGTTTCTTAATTAATGGAATTACAAAATTGTGCTTTTTCAACAGTTCCATTACATTTGTAATGGAAACATAGTGTTTCCATTACAAATGTGTTTCCATTATGAGAACGACTAATTCAGGACTAACAGAAACCTAATTCAACACAAACTAATAAACAGCAAAGTTAAATGTTTAAATCGAATATTGATGACACTGGGATTTTGGTAACAGTCAGTAACTGAGATGGAGAAAACACAAACTAACTAATAACCAGAAAAGAACAATTACGACCCAAAAGGAAAAATGTAAGCCTTTGGCTCTGAAGATTTGAAATATTATTAAACTATTTATATTTATTGTGCATCTGATTAATCCTCAGAATAACTGGCAGAATAATCGATCACTACACTCACCGTTTGTTCCAGCTCTTATTCCACTGGACATAAAGAGGTTTACATTCAAGGACGGATCATTTCTGTGCTTTTTACTCCAGCAGAACTTGCCCAGATGAATCAAAACTTTTTGTGAGCAGAGCAATGGTGGAGAACACGACCCATGTGGAATAAGAGCAGGCTTTTTGCCCAAACTAACAAAGTGATGAAGCTTTGTATTTGAAACGCAAGCAAACAAGCAAAACGGTCAAGCTACTACATTCACATATGTCACATGTTAAGTGTACAAACACGCCGAGGTTCCAGCTGCAAAACTCCCATGAAAACCTGAAGATTCAGGGACTCCTCTGAAAGCCAACGGATCGCAGGCTGCCATGTTGGTTCTACCAAATGAGCTCAGTGACGGGGCATCAGCCTTTTGCCGTCACACGGGGGGGAAAAAAATGTATTGCACAATGACATCAAACCCTCGCTGACAGCCGAATTGCCCTATCTGTCTCACTTAAGTAACCCAGCTGGAGTAGTGAATGATCAGCTGAGGAATCGTTCCTCAAAGGCGAAGTCATTTTGCTTCTTGGGAACAAGTCGGCCTCTTTCTTGGGGGAACACCAGCATTACGGTCACCGATACAGTCAAACGTCCTTCACACTCGACTTGACGTTTCTTTGGGGTTTTCTACCCAGAGAGCTGAAACAGCAAAGCTGCTGCAGCCATGAACAAAATCCTAGAGCGCATGTAGGAGCAGGAACATTGTTGAACTGCTGCCACCTGCTGGCCAAATATGGTAGTTTGAGGTTTTGCTAGAAGGCATTGGGTTAACTGGTGAAAAAAAAAAAATCTCTGCTTTAATTTATTCACATGCAGATATTTGATGCACTTGCTTTTCACTTTCAATCACTTTTTTAGGCTTGTTTGCATTTCTTATACCTTTTTGTTTCTGTTGCTTTCCTCTCTGTATTATTTTAAGCAACCCTCTGCATTAAATCAATCTTTTGAAAAGGGAATTTTAATACATTATACTGACATGATCAACAGGTGATTGAATGGTTCACTTTGTTTTACAAAAGAAAAGTGAGATTTTTCTCCATTTCCACGCTGCAGGTTAATGTTAATATGAAGATAATTGTACAGTAATTGTATAATTTGGAACAAAGGTTTTTAACAATTTCCTTGTTTTGATTCAAACTCTTATACGTAGATGCAGACTGGAACAATGCGTGGTTTTATTAATCAGTTTTTATAAATTATGGGAGACATGAGTAATGAAACAGGACAGAGCACCAGACAGGGCTTCTGCTTTTGTGGGAAAACAACAAGGATATTATTATTTTACATAAAGTGTTCAGCTGAATATACCCCCTGCTGTGTGTCATCAGGAATCTGCTGTTTGAGTCCATAACACAAAACATTTTGCATAATTTCTATGGGAATTGTTACAAATACTGAAGGGAAACATTTTTTTCTTCGTTGTTTGTTTTTTTTTTGTTGTTTTTTTTTTTTAGCCCTTTCCAATTTGAAGTTGTGATTAATTGGTACTTTAACTAAAGTACTTTCCTTTTTATTATGTATTTTTGGAAATTAATATATTTTTTGGAAATTGTAATATTATTGAAAAGGCATTTGTTTCAGTAACTCTATCAGAGTTATTCGGATTATTTATTTAGTCTGATGTGTTAACGCCTTTATTTCTCTCAGTAATGGTGATTTTCCAACAGTTAGTGGAAACATGACATTTAAAATTAAAATATTGCATCAGACCAAATTAAAATATTTAAAAAACAGGAATATGAGTTTAGTGAAAAGCTTGTTTAATACCTCTTGAAAGATTGTTATTGTCAAAAGCTACTTTTAATCTGACAAACCAGACTCACCAGACTCTTGATTGATGCGAGGAAATGATTTATTCTCTGAAAATGACCAAAAATCTTCTCTCTCTCTCTCTCTCTTTCTCTCTCTCTCGCTCTCTCTCTCTTTTCCATCAATGCGTAAGCTCGCGAGTTTGAGAGCAGGGCATGTGCATAGATTCCACGCAGCGGGAGTTATGTGCGCTCTAACCGCATAATATGCGGAACAGCCGCGTGTTGGAACGACCTTCACTTCCTACTGCGGCGCCTGACTCTCCGCTCAACACGCGCAGTCCGGCCGGAGGCAGAAGCGCAACCCGTCCGCCGCTCTCACCGCGGACTGGGTGAGGATTCATTGGGTTACAGGAGAGCTGTGCGACTGTTAGGACTGGAGAAAGTTTGGATTATGTTCCGCTTTTTCGCCGTGTGACCGGACGGAGAAGCTTTGATTTGCCTCCCCTGCACCTGGAGGCCCGCACGCCGGGCCTACCTGCGCAGACTTGTCCGCACCTGAAGGAGGGAGGGCCAGTAGGCAGACCTCTCTCTCTATCTCTATCTCTCTATCTCTCTTCCTTTCTTTTTGCTCTGCTGCACCCTTCCTCTCTCTCTCTTTGCAAGCCGGCGGATAAGGAATCTGAACGCCGAAATGTCGACAAACGAAAGGGCAATCCGAGCTCTTAAAGAGATCCTGCAAAGGCCGGGAAATGACGTCTGCGCGGACTGCGGCGCGCTGGGTAGGTTGAAGAAAATCCTGTTCCAGTTGAGTGTTTGATGAGTGCCCAGGACGCATAGGAAGGTTCACAGCTGCCACTAGTTTGGTTTGAAATCTTGCTGTCTTGACTTGAAAGTATGTGACAAAGAATGCTAGGGATTCAGGAGAAGGGGCTTTAACTAGACCCCAGGTGAAGCCGCGGTGGCCTCGTTCGTTCCGCTTGGTGTGCGCAACGTGGAGCATCCAGAAAAAGAAAAAGAAAAAAAAATCCATGAGAGTTGAACAAGACTTCACATGCTTGAGTGTAGGGCAGTGCAGGACTTGCACAGAACACACCCTTTTTTTTTCTTTTTTTTTCCAGCCAAGCCCAAAAAACCAAAAACTACGATCGGCCTTTTATTTATTTACTCCAGTTAAAATCCACTGAAGAAATATAAGCTCACTAATCAAACTGGTCAACAGGCTGAAAATATTGTCTGTGGTTTTCAGGGTCATTTTGGTGAATTGAATCCAAAAATCACTTTGGTACTGCATCAAACCAAAAGTGCAGATGATGAAATCTTTATACTATTTTGCCCTTCAGTAATCAATAGATTTAAATAGAGGAGATGGGCTCAACCATCTACCTCATCCAATATTTCATGATACACAACTTTTTACCCCGATTTCCCCCTTAACAACAATCTTAGATCTTTGGGCGTTCTAAGATGATTGTAACCGATCATCCTGCAGTGTGTGGTGTGTTACGGTAGATTGTCTTGGCCCCTCTCAGGGTTTTCTCAGGCTGGGAGCGAAAACTCAGCCTGTTGAATGTAACAGGTAGCCAATCAGAAAGCCCGGATTCCCCTCCCTACTTTCTGAGGGTAAATTACGGAGAGGAATCCCAAACAGCTGACACGGCGCAACCCGAAGCCCAGCGGACATTGGAGATGAAATGTGGAAACAACATTAATGTTTATTCAACGTTTCGTGCAAAGAATATAGAAATGACAAGAGGAGGAGTTGATAAACCGGGTAACTTTTCAGCTGTTCTGCGTTAACGTGACATAAATAGGTTATGATGATTTTCAATTCAGCCTGGACTGACACTAACTACATGCAATGCAGGTGGATTGTAGTAAAGCATCGATTAATGCCTGTGTTTAAAATTAATTTACTCTATTTGTAGCCATTATTTTATGTCCATTGTTGGACACCACACATCATGATCGAACCCGATCAATGCGTTATACCTAGCATTTCTGTCAGCTAATGTGTGGTCTCTCAGGTTTTGAAAATGGGCCGACAATCTGCCAACAACTCCAAGGTGGTGTGGTGTGCGCTGGACATTACCAGAAAGGGAGGGTCAGTGGAGAGCGCCGGAGTTGAGCCTTTTTTCATTCAGTGTCATCAACAGAAAGAGAAAAAGGCCGGAAGAAACACATTGATTGGGTAGTTTTAATTAATCATGCGATCACGACAGGCCTAATTTGAAGTAAGTTATAGATCCATGAAATACAGAGAAATCTGATGGAATATGATCACGAAAAATATTCCTAATTCAGCAAAAAAGAACCTTACTGTAATAAATGCACTCAGTACTTGGTTGGGGCTCCTTTTGCATGAATTGGTGCATCTTAGCATCGAGGCATGCTCATCCTGCTAATGTGTTAGACAGCATCCTTCTGCAGTCATTCCCTGTTATTCTACTAAGCATTTTCCTTCCACTCAACTTTCCATTAATTTGTTTGGGTGCTTTGATCGGCCAGCTTGTTTTGCAAAGGAGTAACCGTCCACTGGATGACAGTAGAATGTGACGTTTCTGTATTTAAAAATTCTTGACTTTTTTTTTTGTTTTTTGTCTTTTTTTCTCGATAACCTGGATCTTTGAGCCGTCGTTGGGTGAAATCAGTAAACGCCAGTTTCTTCTAGATCCTGTTTATTTGCCATGGTTCAGGCGTACCTGGACATTTTTAGCCCTCGAGCTTAAAAGCAGCTCTAAGAAGGAGATCTAAAATAACCAGTATCACACATATGAACACTTACTGTTCTGTCAAACACGGCCAATATTTTAAGGTGCCAACATAGAGATAACTGTAAACATACAATATAAAAACATCTCACTCTCGGTGTGTAGCGCCAGCGTGTTGTAAACAAGGGTAAACATGAACTGGATAAATATCCCTTTTTGAGTCACTGTTGGTTCAAAACGTGGAGAAACGAGTCGTGCTTTTTGAATTGGAATAATGAAATGAAATAGTTGATGTTTTATCGATCCCTTTGAGGAATCTTAAGGAAGAGTGAAGGTGTTGGCTGGTCTGACGTATCTTAACGGCGTTCCGGTTGAGCTTCAGCTCGCGTCCTTCCTTCTTGTTTGACCTTGAGGAACTGAAGATGGTCACTCTGTGTCCTTTTCGGGAGCATTCAGAAGCTTTGATCGGGTCAGTGTTGACCAGCCGGCCACGTCCAAACTCCAATCTGCCGGTGACTCACATGGAAACTTCAAAGAACGTTCTTCCTGCTCAGACATCAATAGTTTCTCCTGATAAAGTCCAGGCGGTGTTTCACACACAAGAGTTTACTGGCAAGCTGTCAAGATGGGGTTTTATTTGGGGAGGAAGACAAAGCGATGAAACGATAACTCTCTAAATCTTTTTAGCTTAGAGGAACAGAAAAGACAAATGAACCTGGAAGGTTTCCTGTTTTGTGTGGCATTGTTCAGGGTGAGCCTTATGGTTAGCGTTAAAGGGTTGATTGAGTTTAAGTATTTTATCCTCACCCAGCAACGACTTTGATTTGCTGTCTGGCCGGGCTCGTCGTTCCAAAATGCTTTTAAAGCGATAACACGCCTGATCAGGATTTATGTTCCAATAACAACTTTTAGAAATTGTGGAGTACTTATTTTATTCTTGTTGTCCAGCAGCCCAGATTAGAAATAAAACCTATAAGTTAGAACAAAAAGACCCAGAGAAGCACCTATTAGCTTATAAATTGTGAATTACTCTTGTTGTTGTTATTTATTTTGTTTTGTTTTGTTTGTATTTCCCCTAATTCATGTAAAGCACTTTGAAATGCCTTGTTGCTATATAAAATTACCGTACCGAAATAGTTTTTTTTTCCTTTTCCAAGTAAATTAATTCATATTGAGTTCAGGTGATCCTTCATGAACTCAATGTGAATTAAGTTCATTTGCACATTAAATTTGGTGCATTGCTCTCGCTACATCTCGATTTTCTCTCATTTGTCTCTCACTGGATTAAGCTCAATTGAATTAAAACATATCTAAAACCTCAAACACTGATTATCTGACTATTATTGATCCGGGAAGTATTCAAAACGCCTCAGTTTTCCAACATTTTATGTTCCAACCTCATTCCCAGCAGCGTTAGTCTAATTCTACACAGAAATACTCCATTGTGACAATGTGAGGGGAAAAAAAAAGTTTTTGAGTGTTTTGAAATGTCATTAAGAAGAGGGTGGTGAGTAGCATGTACGCAAATTGATTGGCAGCGCTAAGCCCCTCCTCCTGGCTCTGATTGGTTGTTTCTAGTTAGCACTGGGAGAAAGCAGAGGAGCTCAATTTTGTTCACAGATTATTTGTTTCATACCAAATTGTCACAACATAGTGACAGTTTTAATATGTATGTTAGGAATTCATAAAAATTACATCCTGCAGCTTTAAGTCCGATTGAATGAACATGTCTGACAGGCGTCTGGCGTCCAACCTGATGAGAAGAACTGCAAAGAAGAATGAACCAAATTGTTTAAATGAAACTGTGAGATCATTTTCAAAAAGGCTGTAATTATTGCAAAAGGTTACTCAACGAACTTTAAGTAAAGGTTGTAAATATTTACCCAAATGTGTGTGTGTGTGTGTGTGTGTGTGTGTGTGTGTGTGTGTGTGTGTGTGTGTGTGTGGGGGTGTGTGTGTGTGTGTGTGTGCGTGTGTGTGTGTGTGTGTGTGTGTGTGTGTGTGTGTGTTTTAAGGTTTTATTGGCTCTAGTGGCCTTTATTTGGTTATTTTGTTTTTTTCTTTTTACCAGTTTGCAAACTGCTCTAGATTTTGTTTTTACGTTGTCATGGGTTACTAGTGTGTAGAATTTTGAGGAAATAGTTTAACAGAATTTGAAGCGCGGCTATAACATTACAAAAAATGTGAAAAAACATTGAGTACTTTTCAGACGTACTGTATCTCTTTCCCATATCATTTAGCGATGGTAACACTTACATCTTATACTCAAGCTTTAAATATTAATATCCAGGATTTTGTACGTACGGCACAGGGGCTCTGTTCTGGTCTTTCAGGTTTAAGCTTTTCTTTTTTTTTTTTTTGACTTTCCAACTTGCGGCAGATCCGGGTTGGGGCTCCTGCTCCCTTGGTGTGTTCATCTGTCTGGACTGCTCTGGAATCCATCGCAACATCCCCGAAATCTGCAAAGTCAAGTCCCTGAGGCTGTCCCACTGGGAGGACCAGGAGGTTCAGGTGAGAGGTCAAAGCCAGCAACTCCCACCATCTCATCTGTTACAATGTACTTTTGTTTTGTTTAGAGGAGAAAAAGTATGTGAGAAAGTAAATGAGGAGGCAAATTTATAGAGGAAGAATAAAACATGTTTCTATTTATGCTAAAAAAAAAAGAAGAAGAGTACAAACTGTAGTTGTTCAATTTCATAACGTTCGTTTTATTTTTGATTGGCCCAACAAAATATTCCCTCTGCTGCTCCAATTTTTTTGTTATTTTTTATTTCCAGTAAATGCTACAATGTTCTGTTCATGACTGCTTTCAGGATAAATATGTTCACAAAACTGCAATTGGGGCCTAATTTGTAAATTGTCCAAATTTCCCAGCTCAGTCGAGGTTTTCTTGTTTTGTTTTGTTTTGTTTTTGTTTTTTTGTATGAAGGCTTGTGGTTTCCTGTGTGGGGAGCCATTTTAAAGTAAAATAGATTATTAAAAGGCAGTGTAACTTTGGTATAGCACCATGTATTTGATACATATAGCATATTTTAAACTAAAGGTAACTGATAAAAAATGGCAACATTCGGTCAGAAAACGCATAACACCGCACTTTTAAAATCAGTTTGAAGAAAATATATGTGAAAATTTTAAAAGACGTATTCTATGCTTGTAGAAATGCACTTTAAGATGGAATATATTCCAAAACGTCAGAATTTATTTTTGCTTAATGTATCCTGTTATTGCTCTCTTCACTCATGTGTTGTTGCGTCATTCGTACTTTAATTCGTGTCTTTTCTTTGTATGTGTGTTGTGTGTGTGTGCGCGCGTGTGTGTGTGAGATAGTTCATGGCTGAAAATGGAAATGAGCTAATGAAGGCAAAATATGAGGCGGACGTTCCTGTCTACTACTACAAACCAACCCACAAGGACTGTCAGTGAGTAGCCACAGCTCCACATGCCAACTGTCAGAGCTTCAGTAACGTTACACCAAATGGATGTGATCTTTGAATGTGTGGCTTATCATACATTCGCACATGTTTGTGAGTTTTGCTGAGAGGTTGACTTGACCTCAAAAAGACCTCCGAGGTTAATATGACAAGGAAATCATTACATAACCTCAGTCCATTTACCGTTTGATCAATTAGCTTTAAGTGTCTTTCCATGTTGTTCGTGTTTGCTCAGGGTGCTGAGAGAGCAGTGGATCAGAGCGAAGTACGAGAGGAAAGAGTTCTCGAAACCTGGGAAGAGCTTGACGTACCAAACAGGTGAGCGTGCACAAACCCTCACATGAACTGTAAAAAAAACAAAAACAAACAAACAAAAAAAAAGCCTTTGCCCTTGAATGATCGCGTTTGCTTGCATCCTCCAGAAACGAGAGAGGGCACGTTGATGAAAAGGGGGCGGGACAACGGGCAGTTTCTGAGCAGGCGATTCGTCCTTTCTGAAAGAGAGGGCAGCCTGAAGTACTACACCAAATATGACGTAAGCAGCAGCACATGAGAATCCAGTTTTGGTAAAATGACGGGAAACCTTAAAGCACATTCTGCTCTAGTCTACACCCACTACACAAACACCCCTAAATATAAAAGATTTTAAAGATAAGAAGTATGCTCACAAATAATTTCTGTAGGATATATATTTCTTTTATAATCTTTTATATGTCTCATATTTACATATTCAGTTCAACTGGCTAACTGAACTGAACTGACGGCAAAGACAGCAAAATGAATATTTTCTTTCTCCGTGGTGTTTGTGCAAGTTCAGACAAGTTTACTGAGGTGTCTGTCTGAACTGTTCACCATCCAAAATAATTATTCTCAGAAGCTGGGAACAAGTACTGAGTATAAACGACACAAAAACTAAAAAAACAGCTATTGTTTCCATAACAATAAGGACTTTGTGTGCTCCAGCATATGATATATAGATATCTGATGTCTGTTATTACAAACAGCCTTTTATGATCTGAGTATTTGACAAACTGATGTCACTGCATTGATGGCTATAATCAATCAAATGTCATGGAGTGAAAAACCTTGATGTTCTGCACACATATACAATTTTAATTGTTAAGGACATCCATGCGGCCAATTTCTGCGTTTGCACAGAAATGGGCTGTTTACAAAAACATAAAAATTGTAAAGACTTGAAAAGTAGAGCAACGGCGGCCTCTGATTTTCTAAACCAGTGGGTGTAAAACTTTTGAAGTAACTGGGTAAGTGAATTATAAGTTTTCCAAGTGTCACCATGCTGCCAAGAATCTGGACACAGTCTTTTAACATGACTCGTAGTTTTTCATTTTGCTGAAAAAGGCAAAAAACAAAACAAAACAACAACAACAAAAATCCAAGGAACTGTGTTATTGGTTGAAGGATACAGTTTAATTTTGCTCCTTCTTACTTAGAATAGCTCGAATGGACAAATGTTAGATATGCATTGTGTTTAACTCGTCTGTTTAATAGCACTGAATCTTGTCACTGAGTAGATCAGTAAGGAAATCTCACTGGTTTTCAAAATGGGATTTGAAATCGGCGTATTTCGCAAAACTGAAATTAAAACACTTTTTTTTCACATCACACGAGTCACAACCCCAGATGTTACTACACCTGGAAAAGACAAAGAGGTCAACAGGAAGTGTCTCCTAAGGAGGAGGATTTTTTTTAAAATGACTTTTGTGAACAAACTTATTTATGTTTGACTTTAATTGAGTTTGTTTTTTAAAGGAAGCAACAATACTGCAAAATTGTGTCATTATATTTTTTTACATTAGCGTAATAGCAAAAAAGCTTTTGCGCACAGTTGTAAAGGAAACGCAAGTATTGACACGCAAGTTTGTTTGGGAAGTTCCCAAAGTTTCTCCGGAAAAAGCAAAAAAGCTTTAAAACTTTTTTTTTTTTTTTAAATAGCTCAGCTCCATAGTTGACGGATCTATATTTAGCTTGAGCTGGGTCTGGTCCAGGTGCCACAGCTGGGCGCCATGGCGGGAGACAAGAGGGATTTGAGTAATTATATGATGGTCAGTTTGTAGCGACTTTCGTCTGCCGCTTGCAACCAGCTAAGTACGCTTCGACTTAACCTCCACTTTCACTGCCTTCTGCCTCTCGCTTAGTCACTTTTAAATAAAGCAACAGTCAGCAAACCGTACTTAGAGTTTTAATGATCCCCTCCTGATTTGTTTAGGCTAAGGAGCCCAAAGCAGTGATTAAGGTGGACACTATCAATGCGACGTTCCAGCCAGAAAAGATCGGAAATCCCAACGGCCTGCAGATCACCTACCTCAAAGACTACAGCACCCGGAATATCTTTGTGTATCATGAAAGTGGCAAGGTGAGAGTCGCGCACACTGTTAATGTTTTTCTGTTCAGTAACGGCTGTAAAACAGAACGAATATTTCAGTATCTATCTGTTTGATTCAGAAACAATGTTTAACTCAGAAACCGTTTTTTTCTATTCAGATGAGATTCAGATTAAATCATGTGACTGACAAGAGGAAAAGACAATGAAAATAAAAATGATACATATAAGATTTATTTTTTAAGGAATTTTACACTGGTCCATACCGTTTCAAAATCTTATTTTTCTTTATATTTAGGGAAAAAAAGGTTTGTGTGTAACATTCTGTAGCTTAAATGATCAGCAGTAAGTTAGCTTTGCTGCCCAGCTTTTTCTGAAACAAACAAAAAAATTAAAAGATTTATACAAAATGTAATTTCAGAAAAAAAGGGAAAAAAAAGCTTTGGAGCATCTGAGTCGATTCAGAAATGCCAGGACTAGGAATTGTGGTTCTCCGTGGAATCAATATTTCTTTTTCTCCACCACTATTGAACAATGTAAAGTATCATTTAAATTCTTTGTTATCCGTCTCGATAGACGTGATTAATATGCTTTCTAACTATCTCGCCGGTACTGTTGAGGAAGAGCCAACCGTTTGTGCCAGTCTTTGCTTCCCGGTGGAATCCATTATCAGATGACATTCAAGCATCACATCTATCATTCTCTGTCATCCAGAAACACAGTGGAATATACTGAGCAGTCCCGTGTTTCTATGTGATTTGTTTGCCGCCGTCTGTCACCCGGGACTGAGGAGCTTGCAGTAAAATCAGATGAGTGTCATTGCATTGGCAGTGATCTGCAGAGTTGTTTAGCTGATTTTCTACTTCGGAGAGGATTATAGTGGAATAAAGTGGCACATCAAACTCTCCTATAACCCTTTTTCCCCCCTTTTTTTAATCTGTGCGGTTGTGAGTTTGTGATAGCTTCAGTTGTAATTGCAGTTTCAAGTGCTTGTCTGAAACGTTTATATATATATGCTAACCAGACTTTTTTGTGCTTGTTGTCTTTGTTAATATACAGTTGGGAGTGTCACCATAAATTTTGCTCTACGATAAATTGCCCCATAAGTTATCACGATAAACGATAATATTGTTGTTTTGAAATCATTTCCAAGTAATGTAGTGGCGATGGCAAAGTAATGCAGGAGCACATTCTTAAATATAAACAAGCGTTAAGTGCTGATGAACATTTGACAAGGGAACTGGAAGATGTTTGAAATGTGCAAAATAAACAAGCAAAACAGAAACGACAAAGAAAATGAATCATGAAGTCTCTGGGAACAAATTGTCAAAAAAAAGTACTAGTTGAGACCAAAGCAGCAGACTGAAGGTAGGTGTTGGTAAGAAGAGAGAAAACAGAAGAATGATAAATTATGCAATTTATTATCTCTTATATCAGCAATATAAGACACGATCTACTAAGAAATAAAATCCAAATTTGTTGTCAAATTCACCCTGTGATATGGGTCCACATTCTGCATGAAAAAATGCCAAAATATTTAGTGACATAATGTTGCGGGTGAGTTAAAATTAGTGGCGCATCATTAAATCTCCAGTGAATAAATCGCCCTGTTTTCTTAATTGCATGAAAACTCAATCTTCTCTACCTCCACAAATGCGTGGTGCTGCACACAAAAAAATCTCACATTTTGCTACAATTACAATAATAAAATGTATTTCATTGGAATTTACGTCATACACCGATATGAAGTAGTGCATAACTGTAAAGTCAAGGGAGGGACATGATTTTTAGTTTTTCAGACTTCCCTTTTTTAATTTGACACCTTTTATTTTAAAACCTGGTGTAGTTGTGTAGTGTGAATGCCTTAAAATTTATATCCTTATTTATGTTTTCACTTCTCTGCATGTTGTTGTTTTTTTTTTTCCAGGAAATTGTTGACTGGTTTAATTCGATCCGTTGCGTTCAGCTTCAGTACCTCAGAGTGGCCTTTCCCGGCGCAACTGATGCTGAGGTAGACGCATGAACCTTTCCTAAAAAATAATTGCTCATTGTTGACCACATTTAAAGAAACGTCGCGATTCTTTTTCAGCTCGTACCCAAACTCACTCGGAACTTTGTCAAAGAAGGATACATGGAAAAAACCGGCCCCAGGGTAAGGAAATCCACTGCTGCTAGCCTGTACATGTGCACAGCTGTAACTCCTCCACCGTGACTTATTTCTCTTACTTCACTGATTTACCCAGCACAACAAAAGCCTCTTACTATATCCACCCGCAAAACTAGAAATAGATTGTCCTCATTTTATTTTCTCAAATTTTGATTTTTTTCCTCTAAATTTTTCCATGATTCTTTTGTCAATTATAGAAAGCAGCTTCTTCTATACTCCACAAGCGATCGGCATTCATTTTTATTCTTATTTGTGGTCTATTTCTTATCTCTTACTGCAAGTAAACTGGAGGGTTCAGTTAAATTGTGTCCAATTTGTTATGCAGTCTCAGGGTGTCAGTCTGATCCTGTCTTCCTTTAGGATCAGCATTTAACAAGATGAACACATGTCTGTGTCTCACTTTTATTCCAGCTCCTGTCCCTAATTGGAAACAAAAACAAACAACACGTCTAAAAGGTTAACTCAGCCGTCAATGTGACTGATTTTTACCTGTTTGACTGGATGGTAGACAGCTGAGCAAACCCGCCGTATCAACTTTCCTCTGTCTGCGGAAATGAAGGGCTTCCTTCTGAGAACTCGCTTAAATCTCACCTCTCAAGTACAAACGCGGAAGGCAGACACGCACCGTGCAAATAAACAAAGAGTCATTTGTAAGGATTTGTGTAAACATGTACCAGCACCTGCGCGTGTCCGCGTTGGTGAAATCAGCCCAAACGTCTCGTGTTTTAGTTTAGTCAGAATTGCCAAAATTATCTCCATGAATGCCACAGTAATATGTCAGCGAATTATTTGTTAATGTCTGCTAAATCAGTTGGCTTCGGTTCAGTTTGTGCATTTCGGGTCAAAACTCATTGAGAATGGTGGCCGGACATTTCCCTTCATGTCTACACTTGTATATAGTTGTACAAACAAAGGAACGCAGCAACTTCTAGAAATTGTTCCAAAGGATGAATCAGACTTTTGCACCTCTACAATTCTCCTCCTGATGTCTTGACTTTCCCATTATGTCAAAGAAAAATGAAGACAAAAAAAAAAAGAAGAAAAGAACGCAGTGCGTCTTAAGGTGTGGCCTTGAAATACAACCACCGGTGTGACTCCAGTTAACCTATCAGAAGTTTCCAAAGTCATTTTTCCTCATTGTTTAAATACATAGAAATCATGAACATCTGAAATATTTTCTCTTATTATTACAGCAGATAGAAATCATTTTGGTAACTCAAACTGGTAGAAAACAAGAGAGGTTTAGTCTAATTTAACTCCAGACAATCAGAAAAAATAAATATATTTTTATCCTGTGGATGTTTGCGATGTGGGCAGATGAAATGACTCGCCAACCTGCTGCTTTTTGAGTTGATTTAGTTACATTTGATGTGTTTTGGCACGAGCCAAAATGTGAGGAGAACAATCAATCTCTCAATATTTAGAAATGTCCTCGGAAAGAACTCCAGAGGAAAACCTTTACCGATACCACCAATCATCGACTGATGGTTTGACAGAGAGATTTTAGAGTTTTGGGACTCTTCTTTTCTCTTTTCTAAACCAGCCAGCACATTCTGGAAGCGAACCACAGCGCGGCATGCTTCGGTTTAAAAGAGTGCTATCGATGTGAGCACAATGCCTTACTGATTCTATTTCTGGTTTTGTTTCCCCGTTCATCTACGTAGCAAACAGAAGGCTTCAAGAAGCGCTGGTTCACACTGGATCAGAGACGGCTGATGTACTTCAAAGACCCAATGGTATGAGAGTCTGTTCACACACACGCCGACTCATCTGCAGCCAGACAAAGTCGTAAAAAGTGAATGGCTTCAATCTTTGAATTTTTTTCATCTCGCAAGAGTCATTGCGGACGATTCTTCTATGTCTTATAACAGGGCTTTACCTGTTATAAGCCCTCTTGAACAACAATCCAAAATTTTGAATATGCCGAGTAGAGGTTGTTTTTTGTTGCAGTGTGGTTGACCAGTGGCTAGAAAACTGGATTTGATGATTCCATGATTTCAACTTGTTTCTGTAGTTTTCACAAGACTGAGTCAAAATCAATTAAATTTCAAATTTAATTCGCTTTTTGGAAAACTTTTCAGAAACTTGTAGTCAAAACTATGGGTGGGCGATAGGGATTAAAGTTTTATCACTACATTTTGTTTCACACAACAATAAGCTGTTGTGTGAAATTTTTGACACTAGTAATTAATTTAATCCATATAAGTAACTCACTTTTTATCATTGTGGTAATGACAAAAATGAAAATAAGAACTGTTTCCTACATCTTTTTTTTTTTAGGTAACTGCGACTGTGTGTCACAGCAAGCATAGACCCACAAACGCAATAAATGCTCTTGAAAAATGTTTTCATTTGTAACATGCTCCTTTAGGAGCATGTTACATCAGTCACAGAAAAACGTGTGATTTTTGTCACCAGCCTGAACACGGTAACTTTATTTAAGAACATTTTGGGGAGGGTTTAATTGGAATTTATCTTGACAATGATAAATCAAAATTCTTTTCTGAAGAAATTTATCACGATAAGTGATAAGCGATACGATAAAGGTCCACACCAGAACAAATTCAACATGGTTACAAGGTTGGTTTAAAATGTTGGCATTTTACAGTGGTGTGTAAAAGTGTTTCCTTCCTGATTCCCTTTTATTTATTTATTTATTTTTTGAATGTCACATTTCAGTATCTCATAGCAATAACCAATTTTCAAGACAATTCCAGTCAATACCAGTTAGTTTGTCTTATTTAAAATGCACTAAGATATTTACACTAGAAATTAGACAAGATTTGAAGTTTTTTCCTTTAATCATAATCAAAGTGTGGTTATAAAATAAAACTGAAAATACTTTTCTGCTATATTCACTCTCATTATGTGAATATCCAACCAGGAATATCAAGATAAAATTGATTCATGAACAAAATAAGAAAAACGAACAGTAGGATGCTAAAAATAGCCCAGTGGAGATGACTAAAACAAAATGTCTCCTATAACCTTTGCCCCTTTCTTCTACTTTGCCTGTGTTTGAAGGATGCCTTCGCTAAAGGTGAGGTTTTCCTGGGGAACTATGACAACCATTACGGCGTTTCTGCCGGCTTACCACCAGGCACCTACTGCAACGGCGCTTGGCAATACGGCATCACTATAGAAACCCCTGAACGCTCCTTCCTGTTTACGTGCGAGACGGAGAGCGACCAACAGGAATGGCTGAAGCACTTCGATAATGTCATGAAAGCTCAGATGTCTCCTCAGGATTTCTCAAGTAAGGATTCAGACTTGTTTAAAGCTTTTAAAAGTGACTACAGTAGCTCCAAGGAGGCTTACATTAACTTTGGATTTGTGTTTGTGTTCAAAGTGGAGGCCTTGTTAAGGCACCGACACTGACAGACCGGAGGCCGTTTCTCCCCTCAATACCCACCAACACCCACCAACACCCACCCTGCTGCTCACAAGCTGGAGCACGACGCATTATCCCAAAAATGTGGACTTCTGGGTTAAAAGTGAGAACAAATTGACCAAAGCATTGACTGATAGGAGGTTAACTGTGCTCTAATTTTGATACCACTTCTTTTTTTATTGACCCTTGTGTCATGAAAGCTTCTTACCACAGAACAAAGTTAGTTACCTGTCCAGAATGAGTCTATCTTTATTTCTTGTGGCTTATGGCTAATGGTGAGTAACATAATAATAATAATAATAATAATAATAATAATAATAATAATAATAATAACACGCAACAATAAACTGTTGTGTGAAATTTTGACACTAATAATTAATTTAATCCATATAAGTATATTCTATCTAGCTATCCCTCTCTATCCATCTGCCTAATTAGTTACAAAGCAAGCTAGTTATTTTTGTAGCTGACTAGCTAAAAACTAGCTTTTCTTTCCGCTAGCTAGCTGACTATTTTTCTATCTGGCTAGCTTAAATTATGCGATGGTAAAAGATGCTTTTTTTTCTATTGTGTCAGCTATTTCTGCCCAAGTATTTATGTTTTGACTTTGTAGTTTCTTTTTTACTGCTCGTAAAGTTTTAGGTACATGCACAGTTAGGGAAACACTATGGTCAAAGCTTTATGGATTCCTAAATGTTGGAGCTTTTTTAGCTGCTATGGTTACAAGGCTTGGTATTCAGTAAATTACCGAAAATATTTCTTTTTTGCAATGTTCCTATGGGTCAAAATTTTGTCATTTATCAGAGAAGAAAAAGAAAAAAAAGCAGTCATATTATTAGCAGAAATAAAATATTCTAGTTGTAACATTTCCCTATTTTTTTTTTATTACATCACCCAAAAGATCAGATTTTCTGTTACTTTTTTTTTTTTATTCAATAAGACAAATGCATACTTTTTATAGTATTCTTACAAAAAAGTACTTATGGGAGCCAATTTAAAAATGTATTTTGAGCAAAGTGCTGAAAACAATTCCAGCAGTTGTGCGACTTACGAGCACCTCCATGTGGGACAAAACTTTTATTAAAAATAAAAATGTTTACAAATTTACTTATGTAGCACCTGCGGTCGTGCTAAAATGAAACCCCACCCTCTATTAATTTTAGGATTTTATTTCATGATTGATCTGTTGTTTTAAATTAAAAAAACATTTGAAGCCCAATCTCAAGTTTACAAAATGTATACAACTCTAGAAATTGATGAGGGTGTACTATCTTTTTTACCATGGCTGTTACTGTTGCCTTTTCATTTTGTGATTTCTCTGTATTTTCAAAATGTACTCATCTCAGTTTAATTTCCATTAGAAGTATTTTCTTGACTCACAATTGCTGACTTGCGAAAAATTTTGACTAATAAAAATCTGATTTCTGAAAAATAAGAAAGAAATCTGTGAATAATCTGTGCTTTTAAATTTACAAAAAACATGTTCAAGATTTAAAAAGTAACTGAACCCCAAATGAACTTTTTTGCAGATAAACTGAATGAATTTTGCCTCTATTGTTTTAACTGATGATGACAATTTGGTTTAGCTGACTGAAACTTTAACACAAATGTGTGTCCTAACATGACAAAGACACCAAAAAACCCTGACTTTAAACCTACTGAAATTATTTGATATTAATCCACACCAGTTGAGCCCATGCAAGAAATCAGCCAGTTTAAATAGCCTCTTCTGTATCTGTCGAGGATATTGGTCAAATGTGCATCTGAAATTATGCTCAAAGCTTGAGAATGGCTTCAGAAATGTCATGCTTTTCTCCGCAACTTGCTAAAAGACCTAAAATTTAATGAGTGCTGATGTGCAAATCTGAACTTGTGTGGATTAGAGAGAATTGAACACTGAATTCAAACTTCAACGCTTTTTTAAAAGCCCCCAAACATGACACCTTTTCAATTTTACAGACACTTCGATGGGAGTATATAAACTCTGGCATTATATCGTAGTTGCTGACAGTTGCCCCTGCCAGCAGTTTGTGGTGTCTAAATCCACACCTTGGTGTTTTTGAGACATTAGGCTGAGGCCAGGGAGGAATGCCACATAAATCAATCGGCCTGTGCCAGTTTTTCACTCTGGTGAGAAAGAGGGAGGACGGATTTGAAAAGGGAGACAAGAGAACTGCAACCAAGAAAACTTCAAAGGGGAAGCTGGATTTTGTGAGCCGAGGAGAAACGGACGGTTCGTCTTCCACCACAGGAAACCAAGTGGATAAACAAGACCAGCAGGAAATCATCATGGCGTATGTGGAAATGAAGGATTTTTACCACGATGTCTCGAATGTCAACATCGACAAAGAAGTCTAGAGAGACAAGGAGATAAGTTTTAACTCTGACTGGATGCACGAGTGCTTGTATAACCTAACTTGGTGCCTTCGAGACAAGTGAAACGAGTGGGAGTCATTAGAATTAAAAGTTATGTAAAAGTGGAGAAGGGATCTTTTTTCTCCTCTCTGTTGTAGAAATTGCTCCCGAGATGTTAGCAACTGGAGTCCTCTCAAAAGCAGCTCAATACTCGCCATCAAAGACATGAAATGAAGCACAGTTTGTCCATTTGACGGGCTGAGACTTCCCTACTGCTCACAGAAATCTCATGTTGGTTCTGCTTTAACCCAGACTCAGCAGGATAAATCCCTGCTGTCTGGCAGTCAGAACATTGCTTTTTACTTTGAGGTGTCTTTGAAATCCCACGATTGCGAGCATAAATAAATTGGAAGAAGTTGGCCAGCAAACACTGGGAGGAGCCAGCAGTTTTCTGGCTCAGTTTGTGTGAGTATTGAATTGAAATCTTCTCTGTGCAGTAATATCTTTTCGTAACATTTGTTGTCATTATTTTCTGTTTTCTCTTTGGTCAGGTTCAACTGGTCTCAAACAGCCTAAGCTGTCGAGAATGTTTGATTTTCATTTGGATTTATTAGATGTCCTCATAAAGTCAGACAGAGAGCCTGTCCGCTTTAATTCCTGATCTAAACATCGGCAATGAATTACACCCTCAATGCCACCATCACTTCTGAGACGGGACCTGGTCTTACCCCGGGGGCTGAAGATGGAACCTCTCTGTTTGGTGGTAGTGCTGCTGGAGCCGATGGAGGTCTGTGGGTGACGTCTCTACTCGGTGCCACGCTTTTGGTCATGTGCGCCGTAGGACTGGCGGGCAACATTTACACGCTCGTCGTAACGCAGTCAGCCTCTTTGTGCCGGATGGGTTCCATGTACGTCTACATTGTCAACTTGGCCCTGGCCGACCTGCTCTACCTCTCCACCATCCCCTTTGTTGTCTGCACCTACTTTGCCCACGACTGGCTGTTCGGCGAGTCTGGCTGCCGCATCCTCCTGAGTCTCGATCTCCTCACCATGCACGCCAGCGTCTTCATTTTGGTTGCGATGAGCTTAGAACGTTACCGTGCCGTTGCCAAGCCCTTCAGTGCCCACAGATCCTCGTCTCGGAACCGACGACTCACCGCAGGAGTTATTTGGGGGTTGGCGTTCACTCTAACGCTTCCCATGATGGTGATGATACAGCTCAGGGACGCCAAGCCTAGTGCATATGGCCTTGTGAAGAGAATCTGCTACCCCACCTGGACGCCAGAAGCTTTTAAGGCTTACCTTACAGTACTGTTTTTCACAAGTGTCTTAGTCCCTGGACTGATAATCGTTGGTCTGTATGCTGGGCTAGCAAGGCGCTACTGGACAGTGCAGGCTAGCTTAGGGGGTAGCAGCCGCTCAGCCCGCAGGAAAGGACTCAAACAGAAAGTACTAACTATGATATTAAGTATCATAGTAGCCTATTGGGCGTGTTTCCTACCGTTTTGGGGATGGCAACTGGCTAAACTTTTCTCCCCGGATTCCCTCAAAGCTTTGTCTGCAGCTGCTCACAAATACATCAATTTCTTTGTCACGTGTCTTACCTATGGAAACAGCTGTGTCAATCCCTTTCTTTACACTCTCTTGACCCGAAACTACAAAGATTATTTGGCTCAGAAAGGTCCGTCTGGAGGATCTAGCAAGGCTGATCTTGGGACGGCTGTGACAACACCTCTTCAGGAACTCTAATGGCTCACCGTACATTCAGGCAACGGAACGTCCTCCACTCATCGGCCATGATCCAACGATATGAAGCTGGACAGAGACATTGTTCAACTGCACGTAGACACTTTGAAGGCGTGTTTACTCTCCATTGCTCCAGTTGGAGTTACCCAAGTAATTTCGGTCACCAACTCAGTTTTTGCAATTGTCCCAAGACAAAAAAACCGGTGTGAAGTATGTGAAGAAGTCTGACTCTGACGGAGCCCCCTTAAAAGATATGGAGGATTTTGGGGGGGCTTCCCATCCCTTCTAAGACATAAACAGAAACTTTCAGTATGAAGAAAGGAAGGGGGCAGGGGAGGATATACCCACACTCTTTGGACTATTTTTGAATTATTTTCACAGGGTAATAAAGTCATCTGAGAGTTTTAATTATTTTTCTTTTATTGTTGGAAGACCAAATGGTTAATAAAGGATCATTTTCATGTGCAGTCCTATCTCAACCTTACTCAAGCCAAAAATAAATGCGGTGTAATAGATCATTTTTCAAACAGTTTTTGTTGCACCAAAGAGTTAAGAATATATAAACATGTTTTCATTGAGGCTCTTTAAATATGTAATTTTAAATTGTCATTTGTTACTGTATATAAAATGTACCAAGATGTATTTGCTAATTTATTGCGAGGGAACACTGTATTTATTGCAAGGAAATGCGATACTTTTGTGTGGTAATTTCCCATTTGTTTGATGCAGAGATTGTAGTCTTGCTTTGATTCTAATCAGAGGATTACAAATTGTCCCTTTTCATGTCTCTAAATTAGTTGATGCTGTGCTGAACAAAGTTCTTGACTTGTAAATGAGGCTTCCTGTCCTCACAGCGAATGTGGTTCAATCGTGTCACATTCCTCAGCTTCTCTACAGCGCTTTTTTTGAGTCCCGCTGTAAATTGTTTCTGACAAGAGTGCCTCATCTAACACTTGTCCCTTCTTTCACATTACCAGGTTTCACACCACCCCGTGAGTAATTTCTCCAAATTATGTTTTTTCACAAAATGAAACAAAACTCGATTCTCAATTAGATGCTTTTTCTTACTAATTTTTTTTTTTTTTTATGTCGACAGCCAAAGCTGGCAGCTGTCTAATCAATATCAGCAAAGATTATACTACTGAGCAGGGTTTTTATTACGCATTTCTTTCAGGGTTGCCAGCACATTTATCTGCCTATACCTTGTAAGTGTGTCAGATATCCTTTGAATTTTGTGTACAATTGTGATTAGATGAGCTGTAACATTTATTTTTTTAAATTATAAGTGTATACTTAAATTTTAGTGAAGCAAAAAGAGAATCAAACTTATCCCTTTTCAGCTTTAATTGAAGAGATCAGGCGATAAAGAGCAAAAGCGGTGACATAAGATATGATCTGGCGCCATCTGCAGACCTTTTCTCGTCATTGCAACACAGTTGTGTCTCAGCAAGCAGTCGGAACAGTGGCCGGGTTCAGCGACTCTGAAACGGACCATTTCTCCTTCCGGCAGATCAGAAGATGTTGAGGGGAGTTCAGCCCCTAGTTGATCTTCAACCCCACGATCCTTGCACCACCAGTGACGTCGAAGAACTTGTACTTGACATCTCCCAGACGGTTGGGGAAGTTCATCATGCTGCCGTCGGGAAGCTTGATGTAAAACTGCTGCATGTTGAAGTTAATGTAAAACTGCCAAACGTAAGAAAAGAAGGGAAGCACGTGCATTAAGTTCTCAGATGAAAATCTGACTTGTACAGCAGAAACACCAAAGGAACAAGAACAGGAACGACTAAAGCAGCATTTTATTGTCCAATATTGTCCAAGAATTATTGTCCAATAATAATGGAGATTGTGAGTTTTATGGCCCCATATTCTCCTTTATGATTACCTACAAAGCAGTGCTCCAAACTAGACCTTACACCCACGTGTAGAAATGTGCAATAATAATTAGAATGATTGGAACAGATTTTTCCAATTATTTACTAATTGGGTAAACTGAGACTCATGAATAGTTTTGGGTCACTACACCAACAAAAACAAACATTTCTTAATATGCTTTATCATGGAGAAAATAGTCTGGAAATACTGAATGGTTCTGTAATCATGTCTAAGGACTCATTTGTTTTGGTTCCATTTTTTCATTTGTTTCATTCAATAGTCTGTCATCCTATACATTGTTACATCAGGGTCTATTGTAGCTGATGAGGCTGAGACTTCATAAATGTTGATCCGTATAGACGCAATAACAAGAATCTGCTTTTGGATATGCTCTGGAATTGCAATTTAAACAAATCGGTTCGCTAAGTATTCAATAGTCAATAGTATAGTATAAACAATGCTCTGTTTAAATGTAGAAGTTTCTTTTTTCAACTTCATACGGTCTCCGAATTAACATGTGGTCTTTGAGTTATGTTGATGACTAGAAATTTTACCTTTCATTCTAGAAACTAGATCAATAATACTTGGCAAGATTTTGCGTTTTTTGCAGTTTGTGTGCATCTAAGTCCAATGGCTCACTTTGGAAAGAAAAACTTAGATTGCCATATCTTTAGCAAAAAACGATTCCACAAACACACCTTGCATTCCTCCCCCCGCGCAAAGGGGAAGTTCATGTCTCGTTCCTCTTCACCCCAGTTGCCCCCAGACTTGGAATTGCAGACGATGACGTTCTGCTCGAAGCGGGGGTTGAAGTGCATCGCGATGTTCTCGGGATCGTGACCGATGTTGAGTGCAAAGCTGCGGCGGAAGCAGGAACGGGTAAGAAGAGAGCAAAGAAACGGGAAGAAGCTTGTATTCCACCACATCACTTCCTCTTGGTGAAAATTTGACTAAAACCTTCATTTTAAACCAGATAAAGACATTGTTGTGCTTTAAAAAAAAAGAAGCATTTGCATACCTATCGCAGTCATCGTTGGGTCTGACTCTGACTTTAAACTCCTGCCCTTCCTTGAATGACATGTCCTGGACTTTCTGTTAAAAGATTGTGTGAATGTGGTTTACTAGGGCAAACAGTGAATTCATACTTAACACAGATAAAAATAAAAAAACCCCCAGAAAAAGTCATTAAAAAAAATTATATTTAGGGAAAAATTTAATTCTTTACACAAAAAAGTTGCTTTGCTTCTCTACTTTGCAGAGAAGTAGATGCATTCATGAGCAGTACCATTTCACAACCAGGTAAATGATGAAATGATGATAGTTTGTATAGCATTTTGTGCGTGCGTGCGTGCGTGTGTGTGTGTGTGTGTGAGAGAGAAAGTCACGTTGTTAAATTCAGAATCAGTAATGAGAAGCTTTTCTTATCTTAGCAGTTGATGATCAACCAGTATTAAAACAATGCACGGTTGTAAATCGAGTCAAAAGAGGAAGGTGCTCTATGTATTCAAAGACATGTTGACATCATGTTGATTAAGCAAAATCATATCTGAACGCCCCCCCAGACCTCTCACACACACACCCACCCACGCACGCACACACCCATACACACACACACACACACACACGCCTAACAACTCAGCAAAATGCTGCAATCTGCAGCCTATGTTGCAGATATATCTGTAACTTTATATATTCTGCCTCTGTGTATTTGTGTACAAGGACTGAAAATGGAAATGTTTTTTTTGTTTTTTTTATGTATTTATTTAAAAGCAAATGAGCTGTTTCTTATTCCAGGCTTGTGCTTGAGAAAGTCACTCTGACTTTCCAGGGATTTTCCTTCAGTTCTGCGAAGTTCTTTATCTTACTGATAAAGCTATAGATCCCATTGATGTTTGTGCTTCCTATCTATGTGCTGAGCACATAGTTAAAACATGAACTTCAACATTCTGCCCCCCTTATATCGATGTCGCCACACCCATAGTCGCCTCACTTTTATACAACCCCCAAACTCCCAGGCAGATAAGTTTGGTTTATCATTGACCTATACACAGAAGGTGCTGGAAAAATAGTCAATGGACTGAATTTTATTGATCGCTGTGAGGAAGTTAATTATTTGGATTTCCTACAAGATTACACGTCTTTCCCTCCCTGGACATATTTTAAGTTATAACTTGTAAAAGTTGCAATGTGCTGCTGCACTTTACCGACGATATTACGATATTATCGTCATCAAGAACTAGCGGCTGACGCTCGCTGAGAAGCTATTGGTCAGTCCTCGTTAAATTTAATGTATCATAAAAAAAAAAAGACAATTGAGTCTTCCTGTGTATTTTAGAGAAGTCAAACATCTGCTGTTCCTCTGTCAGAATTTCACCTGCCTATTAATAAAAATGCTTAAATCATTCGCCACAAATTAAAGATTAAATTCATGTAAATCAACCTTTTAATATATCATAAAAACAATGTTGAGTATTCAAAGTCAGTCATTCAAAGTTTATCCCATGGTCAGAATATTTTACTCTTTGCTGTTTTTTTGTGTGTTTTTTTTAACTTTGCATGAATAAATTTGACCTCCGTCATTTTGACAGATTACACAAACACCTGCATATATAGATATATTTAATTATTTTTTTTATTTATTATTATTTGCCAACCTCTCATCAAATTCATCACATCCGAGAAAAAGTTACTTTTACTCGGTTCGACGATGACACGATGTGGAGTATGTGTTCAGCTCGTTAAATATTAATTTAAACAAAACAAAACGCAAATAAATATAGTTACTTTAAAAATTGGTGGGGAAAAAAAACATATAATGAGAGATTTTTTTTTTTTTTTTCCCCGACCAGGTTAGTCAAAATGACGGACAATGAAAAGTCACTTCTGGCCACGGACAACGCCGTTCTTCACACTACTCACCATCTTGGCGGTCTTCTCGGGCTTGTCCCTCGAGTGAGAACGTCCTGCTCGCTGGTTAATGCTTTATTTCATCCTCGTGACGTCACCGGGAAGGAAGGAGCCAATCGGATGTGGAGCAGTAGTAGCAGTTTACCATTAACGTGCAAGTTCAAAGCTATCAATGTTTCAGGCACGTGAGGGCTTCATGAGACGCGCTGGGATGCATTCTCCCAGGGTTACCAACTCTTTCTTTACATCTCACTCGTTCTGCCCAGATAAACGTCACTAAAAATAGTCAAAGTCCCTGGACTTAAAAACGAGAACAGTTTCTCCCCTGGCTTTCTTCCACCATTTTATTTTGTTGAAAGGAAGCTATAGATGTACTGTTTGTAAGTACCAAAATACATTGTTTGCCTGTGTTTTGCTGAGATCTACACTTTACAGCTATTTTGCCAAAGCAATGTTTTATATGAGCCTGACCAAAATGATCATCACAGAAGTAAGATGGCTGCTGCGTCTGTTTGCTCATCAAACAACTGATTATTACTTCCCATATGAGCTAAGAAGAGCTCTAATATATATATTTGTTATATTTGTTATATTGTCTGTTTTCATAATTTATTATTCTCATCATAAATGATAGATTATGAAAATACATTTCTCATCATGCTGATTTTTTTTTTCATATTTCAGGGACCGTCGGTAAAAGAAATATGGCAATATACGTCATGTCATCAGGGTGCAATAACCCATATGACACACAATGCTTTTATGACTTGCACCATCTGGACCCTGGTCTCACTCCAAGCTTCACCCAGAAGTTGACAACCCTGACTGGCCTTAGAGCAATTTCAGTGGCAGTAAAAAGATAATAAAATGTCATATTGTATTGTCAGCGCCATGCATTTGAATTGCACTGAAACCGAATCGTCCTTTACAATGGACAACAAGCACGATAATTGACATGATTTAACTGATTTAGTTATCGTTAATTGTCAGTACCCTGCATCGTTGTGCCGTATTGCACCATGTAGAGCTGTCTACGTGTCATGGACTTGAGTTTTAGGGATATATAATTTTAGTTTCGAGGTGACGCCCACTCAAGTGGGTGCGGTTTGTGTCTGACGATGCATTCATTTGCAATGACAGATTTAACACCTCATTTTATAGACACTGAATGATTAATGTTCCCAAAACGAAACATTTTTTAAAGATATTTCCTCGCTTAGTTCTTTGTTTTTCTCAAGGAGATGTTGTGGCATTTTTAACATAGCGCATGCTCACTTTATTTGAAGAATCTTCAATTTTGAATTAAGTTGGAAGTTGCGTTTGTTGATAGTTATTTCAATATCAAGACCATATTTTTAGTCTCTAATTGATTTGAAAATAATTAATGCAATAGCTTCAAGTGAGAATTAAATTGGGATTCATATCACAAGGCGATTATTTGTAGATATAAGCACTTGTTCGTTTATCTTTTATAAAAGAAGTGTAGGAGAAAATTTCTTCTTTCCGTGTTCCTCGAATGCAACATCGTCTACTTGTTTTATGACGTAACGTTACACAGCCAATCGCTTGCCTTTGCTTTCGTTGTGGGCGGGACAAACATTGCGAGCCCAGAAATCGAAGCCAAATAGAGTAAACAACAAAGTTAGCCGAACTGCTAGCTTTTATTTACTGGTATGTTGTCAACTCTTTGCCACATCAACGGCCTGTTGTTGTAAATGCAAAATTAAAAGTATAAGAGCACTGACATGTGAAGGTTTACGTTCGTCTGTTTTGATCAAGTATAGAGTTTGTTTTCTCACGTCCAAGTTCGGCTTTTGGTTAGCGTTAGCTAGGTCTATATGGTACTCAGCCGAACTTTTGTGTTCACTGTTTGCTAACTTCTACTATTCATCTCCAGTCAGGAACAGCCGAGGAACAGCGTGAGATGATTTAGTTCCGTCTCTCTTAACACTGTTTGCTTTTAGATATGGCATCAGCGGCGACATGTCCGGGCTCAGCACCTCCAGAGTCCATAGTACCAGCTTGTATGTTCGCACCGGACCGGGGATGTGCTGATGATGCATCCCGTGGAGAAGACTTTGAGGACGGCGAAGGGACAAATGGGCAGTCCGTGGATTACCTGGACTTGAGCAAAAAGGTGAGACCCGCTATAATCCTCTGATGGCTTCAAGCAGTGATCATGAATCCTCACAGTGTGGATGCAGTGCAGACTCTCCAGACATCCCTTCACAGTTGACATTGAATGAAATCATTAGGGAGCGAGGGAACTTTTGAACTTCAGGGATGAAATGTTTAACGTGCTCTGCTGATGAGATGTTTCTGCCTCTCGTTTTTCAGCTGGTTCTCGTGAGCCCGACAGGAGAACAGTACGATTCATTACTGCGGCAGCTGAGGGAGAGGATAGAAGAGGGATGTGGAGAGACCATCTATGTGGTCGGGATGGGCTCAGGTAGGATGGACGATTTGATCAATTTTGTGCTCAAGCAAATAAGTTTCCTAACAGATATTTCTATCTGTTAGAGCAAACTGATACAGCTGGTATCAGTCAATAAAAACAAAAGCACATTTTTCTGTTGGTTATTGTAATTTTTTTTTGTTCCTTTTCTTTTAACATTTTCTCTGCAAACTTTGGTTGCATTTTAACCTATTTAGTGTCCAGCTCATCGTTAACTGAATCTAGGCGGTGTATTTTAACACATTTGACCACATCCCTTTTTGAAAAGAGTTTAAAATGTGCTTTTGATCAACTCTCCATTAAGAAATGACAAGAAAAGGTGAACAGATGGAATGATTCGAGACTCAGAATCGAACCTAGGACGACCCAGTTAAGGACACACATGGTGTGTGTTCTCTAACAACTGAGCCGCCCAGCGTCCCATTTTTATCAAAAAAATAAAAATATAATAAACTCTAGTTAAAACTGACTGTAGGTTTAATCATTTATGGACTAACAGTGGTATTCAATGTGTAGGTTGAGATAAAATAAAATCAGATTTTTTGGTAGTCACCAGTCAGAGTCCAAGAATGTACAATTCTCTAATATCTGGTGGTTGTAATTGGGGCATCACTACTACTTTTCTCAAACGTGAGCATAAAATGCAGAACATGTTGTCTGGATTTACATAAATCCGCAAGTAAAAGTTATCTATATGCAAACATAGCAAAGCCAACCCTACATGGTTAATTCTATCTGTTTATTGTATGGCTTTCACTCTAAAACTGCCTCTGTTCCACACACACACACACACACACACACACACACACACACACACACACACACACACACACACACACACACACACACACACACACACACACACACACAGAAACACCAGAGCCTTTTATATGCAGCCATACTTCTTTTTGCCTGTTACAGCAGCATGCCTGACCTATGTGGCATTCTGGTCGGGGTGTGTGGTTTGTGGGCGGGGCTTGTCAGTGCTTTGCAGAGCGACTGCCACTCGTTCAGAAAAGCACATGTCGATGTTCACCCTCTCTTATTCTGCCCAGGTTACCAGCCGACCTGAGTAAATGTCTTCATTTCTCAGGGTGACGCAGCTTTTCTTGTCTGTAGTTTCCAGCGGTACGTCGCAGCTGCATAAAGCACGATGGAAGTTGATCCGACTCTTTCTTGGAAAAGTATTCCACTGAAGTGAATGCATCTCTTTAGTATTTACACATTCAGAAACACACGATTTCACCGAGTGATTTTAGTCGAGATTATTGTGCAGATAAAGTAGTACACGTGAAATAAGACAGAACTAACTTACCAGTAGCTTTACAGTTAGATTTGGGAGTTTGGTTTAAGCAAACAATTTCTTAATATTGATAAAAAATATACTGGTTGCTCTGAAAGATTATTTCACTTATGACGAGACTTTTTCCCCGTGTACTTTTCCATAAATATTAAGGAATTATGACTTACAACAAGCTCCTGTCATTCTGAAGAGTTACTTGTACGTTATTTGTGACTTGTTAAAGTGTACTGAGATATTGTCACAAGAAAGTAGACTAAAAATACTTGGTAATATTTTGTTTTTGCAATGTTTAAAAAAACTGCTGTATGGTTTTCTTTGTCTGTTTGCAGGTAATAGGCTGTAATTAAGTGGTTTCAGGGGGTTGTTTGGGGTCACGGTAATTGAAGTTTTCAAATTTCTATGCCGGCATCCACATAAATCTTTCGTTCCACCATTGTGTAGGTTTTACGTCTTTCAGTCGGGCTTTGCCCTCTCTCGCAGGACTGTCACCGCTTTAGTCCCACTGTCCAGTAAGCGCCGACTCGTCGCTTTCTGTGCAGATGGAGGCGATTACGGTCTGGATGAGAAGGACATGGAGGCGTCGGTGGCCACGGTGCGGTCGCTGTGTGAGCAGATCGAGGCTGACCTGATCCTGCTGCGGGAGAGGACGGAAAGCGGTGGGAAGATTCGAGACTACCTCATCCGCCGGCGAGTCGGGGAGCAGGATTTCCTGGAAGTGAGGTGTGAATTATTCTGGATTCTAGGAACGGGCCTCGAAATGTAAATCGGTGATGGAAGTCGAGGAAGATTTGTCCAGACATTGTAAAGTTTTGAATGTGTCACTTTTTCTCATCTGCTGCTGCAGATGAAAAACTTTTGTGAAATATTCATGACTTTGACACAGTTTCCTTCTCGGCCGGAGCATTTTTGTGCTCAGTTTGGATGTTCTCTGTGTGCTTTTCAGAGTTTTTGATGGGTTTCAGTGTACCTGGGGAAGACCAGAGGCATTTAAACCATGTCGAGGAAGGTGCTGGGGCATCTGTGTGGAGTGTCAGTTGGGAGGGGTGGAGTCATTTCATCTCAAAAGCAAAATGTTGTTCAGCTCAGACAAATGAACTGGTCTGATGACGTTCGTTCAACCGAATATGAGGCAGTTAGGCTGTTACTGCTTTATTTTTTCAAGCCACATAAAAGAAAATAATACATCTCATACCACTTGGCAGGTTAAAAAAAGAAGTACTTATACACAAATAAATACAGTAATATATTTTATTTATATATTAAATACAGAAGAATGTATTGATTTCAAAAGGATTGGGAAGAAGTCAAACTTATTCACCCCCATGTTGACATTAGGGTTGAAAAACATAATGTCAACATAAATGTTTCACATTAGTCTTTAGCAATAGTTATTGAGTAATTATTCTTGTTTTTAAATATCTAAAATGTCACCAAACTGGTTATGTGTCCGGTTTTATCCACAGCTTCCTCTCAACCTGTTGTACTCCATCACCTTCCGTCCTTCAACACCATTGAAGGACGGTGTTGAAGGACCGTTGAAACAAAGCAGCAGGTTTTGCTGCTTTGTTTTGAAGCAGCAAAACCTGAAACCGCTGCTGCGCGACTTTACCTTACATTCTATCAGATGTACAATCTGTTGATGTTGATCGTGTCTTTATTGTGATATATATTGATATTTATATATTGTCCAGCCTTAATTCACATTATTGTGTTTGTAATAATAGGAATATTATGTAATTTTGCACTAACTACTGCTGTCACTGAGCTGATGGAATACTCTACTAGATTTATTTTCAGATTTGTTTCGTCTCTTTCCTAAATGCCCACAATCAGCTAATAACTCTTCCCTCAGATTGGCTGCTATTTGAACATCGAAAAGTATAATAACTTTATTTTTTATTTATTTATTATCTGATAAATAGTATGAGCACATTTCCACCGCGGTTATACCAGCACATAAAACCTCTAACGGTAAACACGGCGACGCTAACAGATGAGGTTATTACAGCACAAAGCCTGTTAGTAATGTGTGTCAGCCTGGCGTACCTGGCTGCCAGCTGCTTGCTCTTGTTTCATTCTGATTTTCATTTCTCTCTTTCTTTTTTTTTGTTTCCATTCTTGTGCCCGAAAGAGAAACTACATTGTTATTCAAGAAATTCATTGAAGTTAGCCCTTAGATGTTGTGTTAAAGGAGCTGCTGATGTGTGTTCATTCACATCCACTCACTGTTACAATGTCTTTGGGAAACAAAGGATAAAGTCAGGCAAGGCCGCCTTGGAAGTCAGCTCAAGTTTGTTTGTATAGCACATTTCAGCAACAACACACTTCAAAGTGCTGTACTCAGCAAAAAATACAATAGTCACCAATTATGAAATCAGCAGTAAGCATTACACTCTGCAAAATGATCATCAGAATAAGGTAATGCACATCAAATATGTCGATCAAATTTCCATTTATTACAAAAAATCAAAAGCTGTTTCTTCTTCTTTTTGTCTTTTCTTAGGCAAACAGTTGAAGACACTGCTGCAGTAATCAGTTCAACTAAAGATCTTTGATTTTCTCTAGATTTTGCTGAGACACCAGTCTTCTAATCCTGGAAATGTTCATCAGATGATTGAAGGCCGACTTTATAACTGTCTTTGTGCGTCTCTTGAGGTTCAGGTCTTAGTCCGTCACTCCCCTCAGATTTCGGGTCTGATCACTAGTTTCTAGCTGGTCAGAGTCACCTGGTGACATTGTAATGTAGAGCTGTGTATCATCTGTCAGTTCTGGTAACTAATCTTATTTCTTATTGTTATAACCTGAGCTAATGGGAGTTTGTAGATATTAAATTAGGAGGGGGCCAAGGCTGGAACCTTGTGGCACCCCACATGTGATTAATCCCCGTTCCTGTGAAAAGTTGCTAGTGGGCACTAAGAAGCTCTGTTCTGTAGGTAAGCTTGGAACCAATTGAGTACTGGACCAATAAATAAGTTAAGGATTCACATGTAGAGAGTTTTTAAATGATCAAATACGAATTCAGCAGGCATTATCCTGAGCAGAAATTGAAATTACCTACCCTTGACTTTCTGTCGTCTTGTCTCTAGAGTTGCAGTTGTTGGCAATGTGGATGCTGGGAAGAGCACCCTGCTGGGAGTGTTGACCCATGGCGAGCTGGACAACGGCCGAGGCTTCGCCCGCCAGAAGCTCTTCAGGCACAAGCATGAAATGGAGAGCGGCAGGACCAGCAGCGTGGGCAACGACATCCTGGGCTTCGACCAGGAGGGTCAGGTGAGCCGTGGGAGCATGACAGTCCTGACGTTCGGGTCGTTGGCATACTTTGGTTTTCACGAAAAACCTTAGTCAGGAGAATGACACCGAATCCATCTATTGTTCTGTTCGTCAACTGTAAGGCTCATCTGCTATATTGGAAAGTGGGTTTACTGCAAAAAGATTTACATTTGTACCGATTTGATGAAAAGACGAATTTAAAAAGTCAATATCTGCATCTTCTGTGTCCCTCTGTTACTTTAGGTTGTCAACAAACCAGACAGCCATGGCGGAGGCTTGGACTGGACCAAGATCTGTGAGAAATCCTCAAAGGTCATCACCTTTATTGACCTGGCCGGCCATGAGAAGTACTTGAAAACCACCGTGTTTGGGATGACGGGCCACCTGCCAGACTTCTGCATGCTTATGGTGACTCTTTTTTTAGCTTGTGTTATTGTTTGAAAGAAAGTGGCAGTGCATCTTACCTCTCTGTTGTTGTTGTGGTTTCACATCTTTTCACAGGTGGGCAGTAACGCCGGCATAGTTGGCATGACGAAGGAACATCTCGGCCTGGCGTTGGCCCTGAATGTGCCGGTGTTTGTAGTTGTTACAAAGATAGATATGTGTCCAGCTAACATCTTGCAAGGTAAGGAGACGGTGCGGGATGCATAGCTGACAAAGCTGGAGATGCAAGTTCCATTTTATGCACTGTTTTGGTTCTCGTCAGTGTTAAGAAAATCTCATTTTTATTGGTAAACGTTGTTGGTTTTTGTTGGAACCATCAACAAATAAACAAAAACACAAAACCTTGTGAAAAAGAGGATAAACACATTTTCTGCTGCAGGATGTTGATATTTGTGTGAAAATATATTTTTAAAAAAGCACATTTTCAAGCAAATCACAAAAAAAAAAAATAGATAAAATATATGTTAATGGTACTTTTGGTGTCAGTGTTGTGGAATTTCAATGAAGTTATTTCATTAAAAATGGCTAAAAATATATATTTGCTATAGTTAAAGCTGTATTTAAAAACATTAGTTTGAGCCATTGTGGAAGTTGCGAAGAGCCACTTTCAGCCCCGGAGCCGCAGGTTGCAGATCCCTGATCTATAATTACGTTTTAAATTCTTCTCTGCTTTTAAATGAGTTCATAGTTTCATAATTAATGGTAATCAGCAGGTGCAGAAATGACTCTAGAAGTAACCCAGTTAAACCAGGGGAGGTTTCAACGTAACACAAAAGAGGATTGTGTGAGAAAGATTACGGAATAGAAGCGTCAGGATTCCTGGCCTGAACTGTCACAATGGATAACATGTTAGCGTCATTAAACCGCTTCCTTCTTCCTGGACACGAAGTCTGATATTTTCAGTCTGTGATGTTTGTAAAAACACTTGTTTTTATTTTCCTTCTTGTTGCGACAGAGACACTAAAATTACTACAAAGATTATTGAAGTCCCCAGGCTGCAGGAAGATACCGGTTCTGGTCCAGAACAAGGATGACGTCGTCGTCACCGCCTCCAACTTTAGTTCAGAGAGGTAAGCTTCCAGAGGAGTAAAGATAATTACCCCTTATTATTTGTTGTTTTTCTTTGTTTATTTTGGATTTTTAAAACCACTGAGCTTCTCTCATGTTTTTAAGGATGTGTCCCATTTTCCAAATCTCCAACGTGACGGGGGAGAACATGGACCTGCTGAAGATGTTCCTGAACTTGCTCTCCCCGAGGACCACGTTCAACAACGACGAGCCGGCGGAGTTCCAAATTGACGACACGTACTCTGTACCGGTAAGGAATTCGTCGCACACTCGGCTGCCCTCTCCGGGATTTTTTTAAAAGTTTGAAAAGTGATTTACAGTGAGGTGCCAGAGAGAGGTTCAAACATTAAAGTTGATCCAATTTAGAAACTCTGTTTTGACACTCCGTTGCTACAGGTGATTGCCAACGTCAGTTCTGATGAATGCCACCCATAGAGTCACATAGAAAACAAATAAAACTCTGAATTGCATGAATGCACTCTGTGTGTGCGTGGATGTGTTGTTTTTTTTTTAATTAAGGCACCGACGAATCAACAAGGATCCAAGTTTTGCTCGTATACATACTGTACTTATTATATTTGTCTATTTTTAAGTTGTTTCCAATGGCAACCGTGACTTGAAGACGCTACAATGTGGTGTTTTCACCTACAGATGAAGCAAGAAGTTTACACACACACTAAATAAAAAGACTCGCACACCTTTTCTCTTGGTGTCTGAAGTGAAATCAGATGAAATCTTGTTCTAGGTCAGCTGGAATTACCAAAATTATTTACATTTGCCTAATATCTAAATAATGAGAGGAAATGTGAGAGATGGATCATTTAAAATCGCTTCTTAATTCTCATTTCTATTCTTTGGCATTGTGCAGCACTTTGGTGCAGTTTTGAACCTGTTTTTAAAGTGCTATATAAATAAATTTGACATTGACATTTAATAATTAATGTCTTCAAAATTGGAAACTTCCATTTCCTCAGTATTTGGTGGCATTGTCTTTGATTTGTACGTCAAAAGTGTCATGTCTTTATTGTTGTATGTAAACATCTATTTTCAACTGTATAAAATAAAAGTTTCACAGATCTTTAGCCATTTGAGCAAATCTCTCTTCAGTGCAGCATTATCCATGTCAGGTTTGATGGTCCTAGAATTTGAGGTTTATGAATGAAAAGTTGCTCAGACTTTGTTATTTTTAAAAATGCTAAATACTCCTTTAGTTCAGCACAGACGAAGCTCTGAAGCGGTCAGCCAATCACGGTGTTCTGGTAGTGACCAGGTCTAGTTCTGCTCCTGATCTCATGTCGATCTTCTTCTTTGGCAGGGTGTGGGTACGGTGGTTTCTGGTACTACGCTGCGCGGATTGATACGACTCAATGACACGTTACTCTTAGGCCCAGACCCGCTCGGTACCTTCATCCCCATCGCAGTGAAGTCCATCCACCGCAAAAGGATGCCCGTCAGGGAGGTCCACGGTGGACAGACTGCATCCTTCGCTCTGAAGAAGGTCAGTAGGGGAACATTTAGACCTTTATCGAGGGGAGTGTATGAAATTTGACCTCTGAAAAAGTCATTTTGGAATGATTCTTAAGCTAGGTTTTAGAGTTTTGGTAGTTGTCCTGCACCAGAAATCATCTTTTCATTTTTATCTTTAGTGATGTTTTGTTTCCGCCCTCCATTCATGTCTTCAGATTAAAAGGTCATCAATTAGGAAAGGAATGGTGATGGTTTCTCCAAAGTTAATGCCTCAGGCTACCTGGGAGTTTGAGGCTGAAATCTTGGTGCTTCACCATCCAACCACAATATCTCCACGGTACCAGGCCATGGGTGAGTGGAAGTATTATGGACACAAGCCTTTTCTCTTGTATAAAACCTTCTTGTCCAAGTAAACGTGTTATTGACTTTCCGTCTCGTAGTCCACTGTGGCAGCATCAGACAGACCGCCACTATCCTGACCATGAATAAAGACTGCCTGAGGACAGGGGACAAGGCCTCAGTCCATTTTCGCTTCATTAAGACACCTGAGTATCTGCACTGTGATCAGAAGCTCGTGTTCAGGGAAGGTCGCACCAAAGCCGTTGGCACCATCACCAAGGTAATGGGCCTCCTGGCTGTCCATTTGTTTCAGTTTACACCAGTAAACAAAGTTTAACATAGCTTGTTAATATTAGCTATGTGATTTAGCAAATAGAACTAACTAACTGGCCATGTTCCCAGCTCCTCCAGTCGGTGAGCACACAAGCTGCCAAAGCCCAGCAGGCCAAGTCTCAGGTCAGTAGGAAGTCTTCTAGAGAGGGAACGACAGGGAGTGAAGACACGGGGTCAACAGCACGACCGCTAAGTCCAACTATGGCATCGGTGAGTCATCAGTCCCCGGCTTCAGCTGGGTGTTTTTAACCAGAATACCGCCCAGACGGTCTCACACTATTTTACTTACAAACATTTCTCAATAAGAAAGTTAGTGAAGTATGCTTTTTTTAAATTGTTTTTTTGTTTTGTTTGTCTTTTTGGTCTTCATATTAAAAGCAAGACTGATCGCACCAGAATTTTCTGGTGGATTTTCCGAAATTCTTTGATACGCATATTCAAAGAATTTCCAGAAATCAAAAAACACTTGGTTTCTTCTAACCTTAACCGATGACTGTGGTACTTGTATTTAGGCCAGAGGTAAAACTGATTTTCAAAACAAAAAACTGATACTTTTATGAACCAGTAGGCCTGTCGTAATAAATCAATTAATTGCTTAATAAATTAAAATAAGCTCACTAAATTCTATTTGACTGATTTATCATTTTTTTCATCGTTCAGTATTCATTTGGGGTCATTGACCACAGAGGCCCAAATATAGCTAACACCCTCAATTACTCCTGAGCCCCTCTAAAAATCCTTTTACCCGTCTACTTTAATGTTTCAAACACCACATTTACCCCAACTTGCACTATGGAAATTGGGGAAGCTGACATTTGTCCCTCTGTAAAATTCTTGCGGGTACAACCAATCAGAGCCAAGGAAAATAAATGCTGCTCCTGGATTGTCAAAAAGCATGACCAGTAGCATTGCGCTTATTGAAGCTTCTCAATCTATATTTTCTTTTTTCAGACTGCGATGAAATAAATCTGGGAATACACTGATTTCCAACAAGTAATTTGGAGTTATGTTCCGTAGAAACATATGTGTCAATCTGTGATTACTGAACCTCCAAAAGTTGGGGGTCCACTGGATCCTGAAAACAGTCGTCCTTTTGTGTCAGTGACAAAATACTCAGACGAGTATTGCTGCTGTTGTTGTCAGTTTATTTGCCTTGAACTTTGTGTTTCAAGAAACATAAATTGACTGTTGCTAGCTTTTCAGAATTGCATTTGAAGCTTTTTTTTGTGTGTGTTTTGACCTTTGCAAATCTTTCTTGCTAATCTGTTGTGCTTTCCTCTTTCTTCTACCTTCCCTCCTTTCTTTCCTTCTTGGCTGCATACATGTTTTGTTTTGACCTTCATTGGCCATCATTGTGCTCTACATCTGTCTTCACTTACACATACCTTCCCTTATCATTACTGTGGTTTCATTTCATTCTTTTCCCTCCCCTCGTTTCTGCCTCTCATTTTCTGTGCTTTAACTGGACCGTTGTCCTGCTCTTCTCACCCTCGCTGTCTTAACATGCTGCGTTAGACTGTGGCAGAGGAAGATGCTCTATGTAAAGATGACAACAAAGAAAACAAGGTAAAGACGGGGACGGGCTCTGGAAGCAGTGACTTAAAGTGGTGCAGTGAAAGCCGAGAAAGCGAACAAATCAACAAAAATCGAAAGCAAATTCAGCATCAGGCGGTTCTCAAAAATATTGAGGCCACAAAGACGAAGGCAGAATGATATTCTAATATTAAAAAAAGAGCTCAATAACTAACAGTTCAATAAAAATGGAGAAGAACATTGACAGTTTTTTCATCGTTTTTGTTTCAACAAGTCATTTGTGATAAACACGTCTTTTTTAATTGATAAATTAGACTTTCATTGGAGTCTCCAATTAAACCTTAACCTCCATTTGGGAGCCAAAAGAGGCAGGGAACATATATCTAGATGACAACACTAAGGTTTTAATTTGTGCTGTTAAAGCTGCAGTACGTAACATTTACTTAATGTTACATATTACATACTAATATGTAAAAAAAAAAAAAAGTTTTTTACATATTTATCAAAACTATAACATGAAAGATAATCTGTGGAAATATATAAATATTTAACCAGAGCTTTAATTAAGTTGATATTTGCCTTTTTTTTTAAACAGCTGCCATTAGCCACATGAGCATGCCTAGTAGATCCCCCAAAGGAGCACATCTGAGAGCAACAAAGCATTGCTGTGTCTATGTTAATGGTAAAAGTGTGACACAACCAGACGATACACCTTTGTGTCAATCAAACTGCCAACAGAACCCAGAGGACCGCCATCCTGTCTCTGCGTAGCTGGATTATTAGTGAGCCTTCAGTCAGCAGTAGCTTAGTGAGTAATAAGTTTTGACTGACGACGGGTCCCCCGAGTGAGACGCTACGTCTTCATCCGTACCAAGGAATCTTCCTCTTTAAGACACTGTGTCAGTTTCTTATATATTATATATATATCAGCTACCATATAGCAACTGGCTGCTACGCCTCACACACAGCGTCTGAGGTTAACAAATTCTTCTCCTTCCTTGAGAAGTGGAGAAATGACCACAGACTGCATACAGGAGTTTTTTGGGGGGTTTTTTCCCCCTCACAGAAGCACAGCTGTTTCTGCAACTGAACACACACTCGCGCTGTCTTTTTCACGTTGCGTTTGCGACTCTTGCCTCCAGCAGAGGAAGCATGTCGTTCAAGAACAAGGTTTCACATATCGGTTCAAATTCCAGCGGTTTGATAACTTTGCATAAGCACAAAACCGAGATCGTAAAACGTCATTCTAAACGGATAAATAATTCTTCCTAAAGTAATGTATTGATTATTACCGTTACAGTTATGCAATGACATTCATTTATTGCTATTTTGACATTTATATCTAAAAAGACTAAACAGTTACTGGATCTTGTAGTTTGTTAAACAACATTATTCTCTTAAAAAAAAAAACAACATAAAATGATGTAGTCGGTTGTTTTTTGATTTTAAGTAGATTCTAGTTTAATCCGACATCTACTCGATTGAGATGTGGTTTCAATTGCATTCTCTGACTAAAACCCACCAGCTTCCCCTGATCTCTCCTAACATCCAGCGTGGTGTCGGTGTCTGTCTGCAGCTGAAATCGGGAGGCGGAGGACGTCGGCGAGGGGGACAGAGACATCGAGGGAAAGGTCAAAATCCTGCAACCATGTCGACAGCAATGCCCACCGGAGCAGCAGGCTCATCCTAAAGGCTGGAGATTTCCTGCCTCATCATCCGGTTCTCTTACAAACATTGGCTCCCTGTCTGTCTGTTGTTTCTACAGTGGAAGGTGTAATTCTCAGTGGGCCGTGGAAAGTGGTATCAGGTTAAAAACAAGTTTGCATTCGTGCGTCGCAACGTTCGCCGTATTTGTAGTTTGTCAGAACTTCCTCGAGAGGCATCGTCTTTTTCTTTTCTATTACTGTAAGCTGCCCTTATTGCTCCTTTTGGATGGAACAAAGGTGGCGTCAAACAAGTAAATGTGGGCAGGCGCAACACTTTTGGTTGTTTGGAAGTCATGTTTGGTTTTGCAGCGTGTGGATGGCCGGCCGTAGATCTCTGACTCAATAAGCGGAGCTGCTTTATCAGCTCACCCATCACTGAGGGGAGCCGGTTTTAAAAATCCCTGCTTAAGATGCTCTCGGTGTGAGAAACTGGTGTTGATTTTTGGCAGTATTTTGAGAAGTGGAAAATTAGATGCCTGAAAATTGTAGCTTTTGTTGCATTTCAAATCACATAACACGTTTGTAAATGAAGAAATTTCTCTCCCTTTAAAAAAAAAAGTAAATCTTGCTGAGGTTTGAGCTCTAATAGAAAAAAAAACACTATCTGCTTTATCATTTCCTCAATTTCTTTAGCAGTTTAACACGTTTAGTCCTTACAACAAAACTTTTTTCACTCTTCTTTTTAAAGAAATGTTAACTAAACTGTTAGTTTTTGCTTTCCTCTAGTCTTTTATTTGATTACATTCTTTAAGATGCTTTCGGCACTAATGGCCTCTATTGAACAGTCAATGGGCAGGAAGCTGGGCAGTCAGAGAAAGGGGAGGCCAGAAATCGAACCCGGGACGACCATGTTGAGAACTGCAGCCATCCAGCGATTATTGATCTGCGATGGTAACTCGTAGGTCCGGACGTCTCACTGTAACGATGCAACGACGCACATCAAAAGCCAAGGAAGAACATCTTTCAAGTCGCTAAATTGCAGCTGCTCTTTTTTTTTATTTTTATTTTTATTTTGGAGTTCTCACAAATGAGCAAGAAGCAGCCATTTTCTGACTTCAGAAATGTTGTTAAACGCTGACGTACAAGATTAAATGTTTTTCTTCTGTAAGATTCTGTAGGATTTTGGTTTTATTGTTCATATTTTCCTTTGCAGATTTTAAATCATAGACAAACCTTTTGTTTTTTTTTTTTTTTTTCTTTTTGCGTAGAAGTCATAAAGACTCACTAGTGAAGTTAATTTTAGTGTCTTTGTGTCTACACGTTTGCCATTTTTGTCACATTGTTTCAAATACATCATATGTTGCAGCCAGAAGATTTTACATGCGACCCGTATTTGATGGAGGATTTGCATGAAATGAGTTTTCAAATCTTTTTGTGTCTATTTATATTCAAAAATGCTGGTTGTGTGAATGGGGAGGGGAAAAAAAAGCAGTTTAATTTAAGTGGTGCCATTTTTATGTAAACCCTTTTAAATAAATTTGCTATAGAAAACTGACAGTTATGCGATTTTATCTTTGAACAGTAAATCCAAACTATATTCACGTTCCTAAAAAAGTAATTTCTTTAGTTTCATCAAGAAAATGAAGAACTAAAAAGCCTATCACAGTGATGTACTTTTTAAAAACACGTTTGCTGATTGTTGATATTTTCACTTAAGCCTTCAACAATATAACTAATTGCCTTTAAGACACCTGAGGAAAGTTGAAACTGTGTAATACTGATTGTCTTTTGACCGGGACGTGGTCAATCCTCTTTTTCAAGAAATACCGCAAAGTTAAAAATTACGGTTTCAAAACCACTAAATTGTTCCGTCATACCGTTCCTACGGTGTGACGGAACAAGCTTTTATTTTTTTTTTTTTTTTATTCCTGCTACGGTTATCATCCCATCCCAGGCCCGTCGGTGAGGGAAATGCATCCTGTAACAGTTTAGTCTGGAGTCACTTCGTGTCCAAACTTCTGGATTTGCGCAGTAATAGATAATGGAAGAAAAGAATCAACTTCTTCTAACAATCCTGACATCATGTCATTGTTAGCTTGGCAGCACACTGCGTCGCAGGGCAAAGAGAAAAAAGTAGGCTTCCAAAGAGCGACATTTTGCATCAGTGGCCCGGAAACTCCCCGGGTCTTAATGATGTCGAGATGTTCTCGAAGCAGACGGACAAGCTGAAGCATGAAGCTCTGCTGAGATTCAAAATGAATCGTCACGTCTGAGGATCTGGGTCCAAAGTGATATCCAACATTCCCGAGATTACTCTGTTATAGTCCAGCTGTAGATGTGAAATTCTAAACTATATCTGGTGCGATTGGAGATGAAGTGTCTTGAAACATATCTTGTTCTTCGTCGACACAGAAATCGCAAAATGTTAAAGAAGAAAAAAAAAAGTAATAAAAAATTGAGCCACCATCAAAATCTGTGGCCATCACTTTTATTTAAGCAATCAAATGCCCACCAAATTATTAACTGTGCATGACTGAATGACTTTTAAATCTATTTTTGACATGAATACAGTGCAGGTAAACTGAAATCCTAAGTGTACGCTGTATGTAATAAACCTTTAGGATCAAAAGCAAGAAAAGCCGAGACGTATTGAATATGTGCCGGCAAATGTTTCGTGTTTTCCGCCAAACAAAGGAGGGCAGAATAATATTTACGAACCAGAACGCTGTGACTGTTATTCATATTCGGCTCCTAATGAATATTCTCTGTCTTTGTTTCCCCCAAATGACTCGGGAGTCCCAGAGGAAGCCGGGGGCCTGCCAATCAGAGCTATCAGGCATCCAAATCTACCTCTCTGCAAGATCGAGCGTCTGCACAGCTCTGGAATCATTTTCCAAAGCAGCACACTGATCAAAGAGAGTAAAATTAGCTCCTGATATCTGTTTTCACTCCGATTATGTTCCTCAGAGTGAATTTGCAGCCTGCAAATGTTCCTGAGGTGGTTCATGTGTATTGCGAACGTGATCTGCGGTGCCTTTCGATCTTGTCTTGCTACAACAGCAGTTAGCAAAAGGCTTTTTTGTTGTTTTTTGGGGGGTTTTTGGCATACAGTGGCATGAAATTGTTTTCCTTCTTCCAGATTTCCTCTGCTTTGCAAGTTCGTCACGCTCCGGTGTCTCAGTACATCAAACCGATTTAGATATTTGTCAAAGACGACAAAGTCGATCGCAACTCGCAATTTTTGAAACGTTGTCATTAAGAGTGTTAAAAAAAAAAACGACGTGGTTCTGCGTCGCCTGAAAAAAGTGGAGGCTCATCACACCTTCAACAAGCAGCCATTTTTACATTCAGAAGTAGGATTTTATTGCTGACATAGAAGATTAAATATTTTTCTTCTTCTATAAAAAACACCAGTAGGATTCCTTTTTGTATTGTTCATATTTAACCATAGGCAAAACCTCTTCTTTTTGTTTCAAATACAAAATTATAGAGTTTCACGATTTAATAAGGTGTTTGTTTTTTTAACTTTGTGTCAACAGAAACTGTAAATGTTGCTATTTTCTCAAATTTTGTTAAAAAAACAAAACAAAGGTAATATGTTTTAGTGTGGGGCTTTCCACAAATAATGTTTTGCAGCAAAACAAAAATGGTCAGATCTAATTCAAATTCTACTTGAACACTTAAGAAATGAACTTTATGTGACTCCTAATTAGGTAGCTGAATTTTTCAATCGGATGTCAGCTGTACTTAAAACGCAATAATAAAATGGAAGGAAAGTATTATCAATTTCTGTGTTTTTCAAATGATTATTTATGGATATTTTTGTCCTTAAGAAACATCAAAATAGCTCAAAAAACGTCCCAAGAAACTTTGAAATCATTATCTCAGATCAACAACTTTTGAAGTTACCCATTAAAAAGCTGGTAGATGAGCTTTTTTCTTTTTTTTTTTCTTTTTAAATCTCAATACATATAAAAAATCACTTTTTTTGGATGCGTGGCTGGCATTCCTCCTGTGGCATTCTGGGGTTTTTTTCTCTCTGTGAAAAATCCATGAAGCTGCCTGATCCCTAAGCATCTTTGTGCGTCTCATATTCATGCACAGTCATTCTCAGCAGACTGAAACACTGCATACATCAAAATATATTATTCTTTTCTCCGTCTCTGCTAATATGGTTATTCTTTGTTGTGTAGGACTCCGCTTTGTGGGACTGTCGTTTTTAACTTACCTGTTTTTTACACGCATACTTTTCACTCAGCGCAGCAAATGCAACATTTGTATTTTGCCTCTACTCTTACTTAAACTTTTAAATGACGAGCACCGCCTCAGAAAAATACTACAGATTCCACGTGCCGTTACCGATGGGCATTTCAAAGCAAACCTTGCATTTTTGCAGAGAAGTATTTAGACCTGAAAACCCAGACTGGTGAACCACAAGGCTCCATTGTTTCAATGTCCACTGATATGATCTATAATGCTTTCACGATAAATTTTGAAAATACTGGAGACCAATTATGGACAGCACAGGAATCCAAATAACCTATGAAGATTAGACAATTATTTGCTGTAGGTTATTTGGATTCCTGTGGCGTCTACCATTCGTCTTCAGTATTCCAAAGAGCTGACCTATATTGCCTAAATTTTCCATCATGTCCTCTTTGTCCCGGCTCCCTCTTGTCCCGTCCTTTCTTTCCTGTGCTATTGTTACGACTTTCCCTCGTCGTCGCCATCGTTTCGCCTCATTTTCCTGTCCTCGCGTCCTTCGACTGTTCTGACTTTTGCTTGCGTCGCGTCTTTCCTTCTGTGAGGTTTTACTACCTTTTGTTCTTTTTAAATGCTGCATTATAGTTCCCTCTTTTGTTATGCGACTTCCAACAGTGAGTTCTACCCTCTGTGGAATTATTTGCCGTAAATCCGGTGAACTTCAGTTCACTGAGCGTAAAGAACAGAGAGGTCTGTAAACGTCCATATTGAAGTTGTTCTGGATAAGAATATATGTCTGTGTCCGGTAGCTGTTTGATTTCTGCGTGCTTCCCTGAACTTGGAGCCGTTTCTGCTTTGCTGTTTTGTGCATCAGGGTGAAGGAATCTCCAAGCCGTATCAGTTTCTGTGCTTCCAGATTTTCAGTGCCCTACCTTTTAATGAGTCGACGCTGTTCCCAATCGCTTCCCAAGCGTACATTGAAGTGCTGGAAACACTTTCGTTTATTGACTTGGAAGAGGGTGTCTTCCAAACACCAAAATGTTTGGCCTTGGCAACGCAGTGTGTCAAATCATAGTTAATAAAATCTAGTTAGCTTAAGTGGCGTCATCATGCTGGCCACCTTATGCTAGCAGCTTGCCGCTAAACGCTAACATTGCAGTTCCTTCAGGGTATGACCAAAAGAAACATACGTACCACAATTTGAGATCCGTGGTTTAAGTATTTTGTGTGGAAAAGCACTTTATTTTATTTTGCTATCACAGATTATGGGATCATACCAGCTACCAGGAGAATATTTTACCATCCCTTTACTCTGTCCTCTCTGAACGTCCAGGTGTGGAAACTTTCACTCCCTCCTTCAGCCTCAAAGCTAAGTATTGATCAGAGTTGTGTGCTCTTGGGCCGTCAAAGTGTGCTTTGTGTGTAAGTGGCTTTAGAGAAAAGCCTTGCAATAGATTTTTCTCCAAGGAACTTCTTCTTTTCTTCTTTTTTTTTTTTAAAGTTATTCATTTTGACAAAAAAACCCAAAAAAACTATTAATTTGCCTTTAATTTTAGCCTTTGTTCTTTTTCGAAGGCGTCTTCCCAGTATCATTAATGGGCTCTTGATTTAATGTATTCTGCTATGACTTTTGGCTCTCATTCTAAAAAAAAAAAAGCAGCTTTCAGCGACTGTTTGTATGACAAACACAACAATCTGCCGGGGATGAGCAACAGGGAGGGAGTGCGGGCAAACCAACTGTTGTTTACGTTGAGCAGAGAGGAAGCACAAACAGGCTGACGGGCAGATGGAGGGGAAAACAGGCTGGCAACGAAACGGGCAGAACCGAGAGCGTATTGACTTGAACGCTGCGTGGGAGTGGAGCAAGACAAGAGGCAATGAATGAGCTAGGAAAGAGAACAATGGAGCACAATGTGGTGGCAGATTTGAGGTCGGCGAAGGCATCGCAGAGAGAGCGGGAAAAGAACGAAAACGCAGGACGACGCAGGTTAAAAGTTTGGGGTCCGTTTTACGCACGGCCACAGATTTGGCTCGGCGGCAACACGAAACCACAAAACAAATCCGTTGTTTTAGAAACGATAAAATCGATACCCGATCAGTGGTTTCAGTTTGTCCTTCCATTTGTTTCGCCCGCACTAACAAACTCGGCTGAATGCATAGAAACGACCTAAAAATAATTAAGAGCAGACCGATTAATTAGGTGAGATTAAATAAAAAAGAGAAATCCAGGTTTTTCAGAAATTGATCTTTTGTGACTTTCAATTTCATTGTGGCTGTTTCTCTGCCGCTGCTTCGAGCTTCGATTTCAAATTATGAAGGCAGCTTTTCTGCTCCAACATGAATCCCTGATGTGACAATTGCAGCACAAAGCATGAAATAATGCATTTTCAAAAAACAGCGTTCATTCCTGATCAATTCCTCACCAATCTGCAGACACAAATCGTCTTGCGTTCAGAGCTGCTCGCTCATCTCAGCCTTATGGAAAATTTGTAAGCAGTTAAAAAGGTGGAAAGGTCACCGACAGGCTCAGTTAGGACAGATCTATCAGGAGGAATGGGTCAGTTTTGGTAAACTGCCATGTTAAGCTTGCTGCGTAATCTCGAATACATTTGACCCAAACTTTACAGCTTGAGAAGAAAAATCCATCAAATGCTGGGTAAACTCCTGAAACTAAAGAAAAGAATCCAAAATCTCTAGAAGTAACTGAAGTTAAAAAAGATTAAAAAAAAAAACATTAAAGGAGTATTACCAACTCCTGAGATAATTTCTAAAATGGGTTTTTACAGTGGAGGATCGAGGGCCACCGGGGAAAAAGAAACAGGTTTTTGTTTTTTTCCTCCAGAATTTTGACATTTGATTTTCAGAAGATTAAAGCCAGGATTCTGATTTTAAAAAAGAAAAAAGAAAATAATGTGTCCCTAATCCTCTCCCGTAGATCTTGACGTGAAACCGTCCATCTTAAAGTCTGAACCAGGCCTCACCTCGACATCAAGATGAAAGATGCTTTCCTGCATTTTGAAGGGAGAGTTTTGTCCAGGGTGAATGAATGCGACTTGAGCCGGCGAGAGAGAGTCGGCGTGTAATCCAGTCTCGTTTTGTACGCTCGGCTTTCTTCACATACAAACTCATCTTGTATCTTGTTGTATTCTGTCTTTTTTGGGGGGCGGCGGTGTAAACGGACGTCTTGTAAGGTGGGTTTAAACATCGGGGAGACGTTTCCTTTAATGTCAAGCAGGTGTATCATTTCAGTCGACGTAGTTAAACCTGCTGATTTGGAGGAATAGCCAAATGAAAGGAGATAAAAGCTTGTGAAAAGAGCCACTCAGCACAAAACCAGAGGGAGTCACACTCGCACAGTCAAGGACACAGACTGGGTTCTCATACGAGGAAGGATTTCATAATCTCTCATTGAACTCTTCTTTTTTTTTTTTTTTTCTCGCTTTAAGAGGATTTGTCAGACATTCTATTCGTGCCGACTTGAAGAGTTTGAACCCTCTTGTGAATTTCATTATTTAGAGTTCGTGGTCGACTACCGTTGAAATCGTCTTTTTTTGTGAGCGTTTTCCTTTCACACACAGAACTGGTAGAAGTTAGCGGGGTTACAAAAAAACACCCAAACATTTACACATTTACCTCAGAGCTTCTACAAAATCAAACCCTAAAATCACATTTATTTGAGGACTATTTTCATATCAAACATTTGATTAGAAGGTTAAAAGTCCTGGCTTGTCCCAGTTGAATAGTTGATGCTTGTCGGCGCTCCTGGCTTGACGGCTACCGCAAGTTCCAAGATGGCTGCCGATTAGATAATCAGTCTTGCTGAAATAATCGCTCCCCAGCTGCAGCTGCACGGCTTGCGATTCCCTATTTTTAGAATGAAGCACAAACGTTTCCCATCGGGTGATTAGTCCGGTCCATCAGGACTCAGCATGAGGAAATGAAATCCTCAACAGTCTGTTCTCAACAGTCCTGTCCACACAATTACTGACATTAAATCCACTGTTACTGGTCTTTATCAAGAAATAACTCCCAATATTTATATTTTTTGGGGGGTGGGTGGGGGGGTAAATTACTGTCATCTCCAGTGTTAAAGAAAGTGCATTCTCTGGTGGTGCAGGGTCCAGTTTCACCAGCAGGTGTCATTGTTGTGTAAGCATTTGTTAATATTCAGCTCCATGAGTAATCCTCCCAGTCACGTACTGTGAGTGTTTGGGGATTTGTTGGACTGTGAAGCCACCAGTCTGGCATCTCCCCATGGATTACGACAGATACTGAACACAGAGTTTTGTAACTGTACGTGCAGAAAGCAAAGAAAAACGGCCCAACAGATACAGAACAGTGAGGAGGAGTGTTCTACGTTTCTCCTTGGTTTCTTCATCTCTGTCGCGTTGTTGCCCGTTTCTGACTGTAGATCAAACAGAGCTACACCAATCAGACATCAGATTATAATCACCTGCCTAATGGCGTGTTGGTTCCCCCGCCTGCCAGCAACCCCACCCACACCCACTGCAAGTGATCAGTACCAGACCCCTGAAGATGTGTTGCAGTATCTGGATGCATGATGTTAGCAACAGATCATGTTAGTCATGCAAATTGTGAGCAAGATCGGTTAATTTGACATCAGTGGAATTTGAATTTTTTTTATTTTATTTATTTATTTTTTAAAACATGTTTTTCTTTGTAATTGCTTAGGTAATCAAAATCATTTGAGGTATGATTTTTAAATATTTTTCAAAATAAGAGCACAACATTTCAGCTTTGTGGTAGAGTCAATGTGTTTGGCAAGACATTTCCCTGCACACATTTGCATTACTACTTTCTGGGATATTACGCAAGTATCTGAGGCAGTGAAACAGCAGGAAGTCATTTACCTTTGGTTGACCCCGGTGTTGTGTGATGTTTTGATGAGAGCCATGTTGAATTATTCTCAAAATCACTGCTCTATGGTATCTTTTGGACGTGTTCTTCCAACTGCTACTGTAGCAGTACTTATAAAGTACTTAACACACGGGCAGAAATGACGCTACTAGAACGTCAGTTTTGAATCAACACGAAAGTTGATTCCAGCATAAGAAGAAGTTCTGTCTCACATCAACCTCGGCACAGATATTCCCCAGCTATCAGCCCTGGCTCACAAGAGATGTGCGACAGCTGCTCAGCCCACCAAACTCAGCACTGAGGTCAGGAGATAAGGAGAGGTACAGGACTGCAAGAATCAATTTACATTGCGGCATCACAGATGTAAGAAGGCAATGAAAGCAGTGTATTCAACACAACCCCCGCGCCCGGTGGAAAGTGTGAAAAACATCATTCTCTCTCCTGGTTCGGGTCAACACGTTCTGCTTGCTTTGAAAGCAGCTCCAGCCCCAACAATAAACCAGATCCAGACCCCGAGTCCGGCTGCACAGCGGACGCTCAGCCAATCATTCCCCTGACCCAGCAGGTTAAAAGAGAAGTTCTCACAAGAAATTGCAATAACGTTGCTGGGTCTGATGGGATATCAGACAGGGTAGCTACCAAAGGTCATGCCTTTAGGTCTTTAAATAGCCTGGAGGTATGTCCTGACCAGCTTGCCTCAGTATTCTACACTAACTTTCAATCTGTCCTTACAGAGGTAACATTTCTGTTACCTCTGAAGTCTCAGCTGGGTTTGAAGTCACACCCAAGCAAACATCGTTCCAGTTCACATAGTCGGAGAAGAAGGATTTCAATGTGGTGAAATCCTTCCGAAATCCTATCCGAAGTAGCCATTTGTTCACAGCGTCTCTTGTGATTTGGAAGTCCGTCTTCAGGGGAGCATCTCAGTTGAATTTTCCGAATCAGAGATCCGAAAGTCTGAGCTCTGACTGCCAAAGGAAAGCGTCATTAAACTGCCACCATCCTCCCCATACGCAAAACCACAGCCGTCACCAGCATGAACAACTACAGGCCAGGAAACCAACCCGCTTCCAACTTAACACTCAGCAGTGTTGATTTTTTTATGATTTCTTTTCTTTTCAAGAAAAAAAAGAAATCATAATAGACAAAAAAAAAAAAAAACCCACAGTGCATTAATGAAGAGGAGGCGGTGAAAGAGTTAATTCACGTTTTTAATTCGGAAGGTATTATAATACCTACCGATCAAATGTATAATTTGATCTCTATCAGTCATTCAGGGTTTACTGAGCGACTATCATCATCAACACACTGCATCGTGTGAACAGAACATTAGACAAAAGCTAAGTGAAAACTGTACATATTAATTTAGTTTATGTTTGGAAATTGCTGACTGGACAAAATGGTCAGGAGTCATTAACGATCATATTAACGCTTTACTTTACGGTGGCAGTACTTAATACTACCGAAGTGTGTTGGCAGATAATGCAGCACAGTTGGGCAAATGAAGCTCAAGCCACTGTCCTGATTTTATGCTGCTTCCAACGGCTTTGGTCGCTGTGTCTCACCGCTCATTTCAGGAGGCAACGGCAGCTAATCTCTCTACGACCAGCAGTTACCAATTATGTTTTGGTAGAATGGTCACAACCCCTGAAACGGTCAAAACGTCAGTAAGCGCCAAGTCATCAGCTTCCTGGCGACTCGGTAAATTACTTTTTAGCTAAACAACGCTCAAACTGTTATGAGGATATTTTTTTTTTTGTAGGTTGATCCAAAGAAGATGAACAACCCAGAAGGAGTTGGTCAAAGCTAAGATCCATAACTAGTTAGTAGTAAATAGTCAGACTATTTACAATGTGGGTGATCTGAAAGGTTGTGGTGAAGAACAGACATGCTGTCCAACCAAGATATTGTTGACTAATAGATATTTTTCAAAAGCATGAGTGATTTGCAAAAGAAGGCGTGAGCAAGGCGGCTTTATTCACATACGTCTAATGCATTCTCCACACACTAACTAGTTTTAAGTTCTTACATGGAGTCACCTCCATGAATTTATCTTCTTCACCTTGAGGAGTGTTCAGGAACACCGTTCTTTTATGAATTGTCCTAGTTTTCTCACAGAAATTGTTGGAATATTTCTGCATATTAAGATTTGATGTTGTAAAATAACAGACAGAGGAAAAATAACAGCTATTTCTTTCTACAGTTAACCCAAAACCCAGTCAGACTCGAGGCATATATTGATCTAAAGCAGTTGCTTAAGTTGACCAACTTGTTTTTCCTTTGACTGGAAGTAATGCGGTATGATTGATTGTAGGCCGGCTCACCCAGATTGCTTTTTTTTTATTGTTAATACTTTTATTAGGAGGAAAGGAAACATGGCTTCTCCACGACATGGACAGAAAAGAGGAAACACGGGTACAAGAGAGGTAGTGAGTGTTTGGATGGAAAAAGGCATTCCTGCTATAAGTGTTTTTCTCTTTCTAACATAACTGAGCAGGACAAAATACACACCTAATGAAAAGATGGCAAATTAAAAAAAAAGGAAAAAAATCTCCAGTTTTTGAAAAATTTTTCACAGATTACTCACTCATTTTTCCCTTTAAGAAGTTCGTCACAGATAAAAGATAAAAGAACATCTAAGAACTCATGTTAACTGACCTGACTGTTTAGTGGAGTCGCATGTTTTTCAGACTTGGGGTCGGTGGCTTGAGACAGCAGTGGTTTCAGATAACAGGGCTTTGCTGTTGTTGAAAGAAGAGACAACATTATTGGAATGGGCATTTTAAACTTCTAGCATCTCATGAAATCAATTAGCATGCTTAGCCTCAGCTTCAGAAAAAGTTCATCCGGTTTGAAGAGGAAAATGTTTTGCGCTCTGTTTAGCCTTCATGTTGTTTGCTGAAAGTCTTGACCTCTCCCCCATTTGAATGGACCCAATTTAAAATATGGCGAGGAAAAAAGGTGCCTTAAAGCTTCTTACAAATCTGTGAGTCCTATGAATTTTTATCTACTATTTTCACAATCCCTACAGGTTTTTAATGATACATGTACGTATCTTTAGAAAAGAGTTCTAGCATTGAAAGAGTTTCTTTTCTTCCTGACTGTAACTGCTGACTCTGAACTTAGTTCACTTCTTCTGCCCCCGGGGCTCTCAGGAGATGCCCGACGATAGACGAGTTGCAGTCGGTCTGATTGAAGAAAAATGAAAAAAACAAAAAACAAAAAAAACAAAACACAATTTCAGACACGCGTGTCGATGATGCCTCCCGGGGCCCTGATGGCGTTACGCTTTGGAAGCATCCATCAAACTGGTGTTGTCTTGTCTTTTAGTCCCAACAACATGTGAAGTTTAACTTTACATTAATCGCTACATTAAATGCTGCAAAAGTCATTGTTGAGCGAAAGGAATAATAAAAAAAAAAAGATTAAATCAACATTGTTAATAATGCCTCGATGCTTTCTCTTTACTATCAGGCATATTTCTTTACTAACGGTCAAACGCATGAAAACAGTTGCAGTCACATTAAATGTGTAATTTATTCCTCTATCTTCAATAAAAAAGCGAAATGTATTGAATCGTTACACAGAATGATTATACTTCAGGTGTCTTCTGTTGGATGCAATTAGAGCAAAAAATTCTGATTTTGTTTTCTCAGGAAATCAAAAATAGATAAATAAGTAAAAAGAATGTATAAATGTTGTTTTTAATGCTGAAGTCAAGTTGAAGACTGCTTACTGGTCATCTTTAAAGCAGCCATTGATGCCCCACTAGATAACCGAGGTAGCTTTTCACGCAGTGAAAGCATATAAAGTTGAGTGGAAGGAAAAACTGTGTTAGAAAAAACTGGAAGTGCTGCAGCCACAACTGGATTGTGCAGCAAAGACCATTTGGGAGTTTGAAAGAGATTCATAAGGAATGGATATTTTCTAATCAAGAGCCAATATCAGAAACACTATGTGTTTGAAATCCTCTCACAATATGCATCTAATGTGAAATGTTTTATTCTGTGGTATAAATCTTCACATTGTATAATTTAAACCTTTATTTTTTTTTTCAAATTGATTTGCTGAAGTACACTAACTTTTTGATCATTTCCTAATTTCATTGACTTGTACCTGTGCTGTTGTTTTTTTTTTTTTGTTTTTTTTTGAACAGATCAGAGTTGCCTCCCATCACTTTGAGGGAGCATCAGTAATTCTGTCTGAGGTGTGAGTCTGATGCAGAATGCATTATTAAAAAGACTTCTCTGACATCAATCAGCATTCTTTATCGCGTAATGTGCCCCCGCCTGACAATTGAGTCGGGGTTTTGTAAAGGAAGCGAGTCAGCATCTCCAGACAAAAAGCTCGTTATTCTGGTGCGTGTGTTCGGCTCCCTAATCCCTAATTCCACTAAGTTGACGCCGCGTTCGCACAGCGTTTTTCCAAGGCATCAAAAAGCCCTGACTGTGCTGTCAGCTGCTTTCGGCAGAGCATCAGATTTGAAGGATGCGCTTTGTTCGCGGCGTATTTGATGTAAATTCGAGACGCGACACTGACGCGGACGGAACAATATCAATAAATTCTGTTTCATCTTCATCTATGAATCCCGGTGTTGTCTCTCTGTGTTGCTTAAGGTACATGATGTAAAGGTTTGTGTTGCATACGGACATGAAAGGACGGAGTAATGGGTGTGATATATATGTGTCGGGTATCAGGAGACTAAAGTTCTATTTTCTGCTGATTCAAGTCTATTAAATGGTATTAAAATTCTCAAAATGAGGAAACTAGAGATCTTGCAGGCAGGTCTGATTTAGTTGTACCGCACAAGGCATGCTGAAGCTTAAAATAAAGTTTTCTTGGCACCCGAGGGCCACAAGCTGCTTCCTGTCTGCCCGACTGCGGGTCCTGCTGTCTTCGTCACGCTCAATATTATTACATGCACAAACTTATTATGTGAAGCCAATAAAAATGCAAACTTTGGACATTATTGTGTTAAAAATGTTCTTTCAACATCTGCGTTTAAACGTTGTTTCACAAACGCAGCGCCACTAAAGCCTGTTGATGTTTTAAACTTATTCTACACATATTAAGAATATATTTGGTAGTATTAAGCGATACCAATCATTTTCTCTAACTTTTATATATATATATATATATATATATATATATATATATATATATATATATAGATTTATATAGATTTATATAGATTTTTCTTTTTAAATTCACTCAAATTAGAAGCTGTTTAACTGCAACAGCAGAAATAATTTGTTTGCTTGGTTACTGTGAATAAATTCAGGCAGTAAAGGGTCAAATGCTCAATTTGTCTATTATTCTTTCAAAGTGTTTTCTGTTTTCAACTCTTGTTAAAACGGTTCTGATTCCTCCAGTATCAAACAGGCCCAGGAGTCACGCGCCCTGGCAATGGAGAGACGACCTTCCCAAAGAGAGACTGGCATGAATGATTCTCAGCAGAGCTGTGCGAAGGCCTCAGATGTCAGTGGGAGGTAAACAATAATCAGGAAGCAAAATCTTACCAGAAAAAAATACGTCTTCAGAACTAAACAAATAAAGCTCTTGTAAATATTAGGTCACGATGGATGTTTCTTTATGACAGCTTATTCAGTCCCTTCATAAATAAATTATGCAAATGAAGTCATGGCATTTCATCGGCGTTCACCCGAGAACCAGCATTCAAACCATCGCCCGCTTTAGCTGTGAGGCGCACGTTCTGACCGCGTCCGATGTGCGGTCAGGATGTCCGACCATCAGCCGCTCGTCAAAAAGTCCGAAAATGTGATTTCCAAACGCTCTCTCGAACTGTCACGCGGGCAGCGCTGCTTCAGTTTCAGCCTCTCCGTTTCATTCCTGATGCGCTCGTGCAAACCGTCACTTTCCCGTCAAAGTGGGCGCGAGGACGGAGGCGCTGTCTTCGGCTGACTGAAGCGCGCGCTGGACGTGTCGTCGGCGTCCGCTTGCCGTCGCCACATCTCTGGTTTCTGTCACTTTTAGGTTTTTTTTAGTTTTTTTTTTTTTTTTTTTTAGAACGTCCCGTTTCCGGAGAGGCCATATATAAATGGGAGATGCTCGGCGCTCCTTTGGGTGGATTCTTTTCATTTCCTCCTAATCGGACACTAATATGTCTGCAGCCGGAGGCGTCGGCAGGGATCATTAAAGAGCACGGACGCCTCAGTCATGTAGAAATGGACGGATTGCTTAACGATTAAGTAATTGGAGAGAATGATCTCTGTGTGTTTATTTGCATCACAGAGCCGGGTGCGTGACTTCATTATGAAGTCAGACCGAAGAAGCCGAGAAGTAGACAGGAAGTCTTCATGAAAGCATAACTCTCTGTCCAAAGCCTTCAAAGGGACGCAGATAAATGCTAATGTCTTTGCTTCATTGGGTGGTATGCTATAAGTCGTTAAATGGTGCAGTCTTTGTTCAGGATGAATCAGAATTACTTTTGATGGCTGCAAACAGTCGGTGGGAGCTTGTCTCCCTTTAAGCAATGTTCTGTTTCATTATATGTGTGACGCGTCCTTCTCTTTAGTTGAACTACATCTGGGATTCAAGCGGGGACGAGGTTCATCATCGTCTCTCTGCGATGTTCGGTTCCACCCCGATTATCGATGTTCCACATATGAGCTGCAGTTTCACAGGAATGAATCGCCGCGTTAAAACGTCAACGTCGTGTTTAGATCGCCCTACTGATGCTTTTCTCCCTTGTGCGTTTCACTGCGACTCAAGGCAGCGCCTGGCATTTTTCAGACATCAAGAACCTTGTTTTCGCTTTTTGATTAAAAACTGCCCAGTGCGTTATTAGATTGCAGTGGTTAGCAACGCGGCACCATGCCAAGGAAGTCATTTCCTGTGAAGGGGGGGGGAGTTTGCCTGGGATACAAAAGCTGGTCTTTTTCAGCTATTTTTGACAGTAAACCAGGGGTGATAAACTCATTTTCATTTCTGGGCCATTTTGAGATCATAAGTGTTGTGAAAGGGCCGGTGGTGCTGGAAGGTACAGATAAAACCCATTGAGAAACTGCTTAAATTAATAATAATTAGCTGTCGCTAGTTGGACACGATTATGCTTTGATGTGAAACATTACATTGTTGCTCTGGCTGTGTATTTGTATAGTTGTCCCACTATTCCATAACACTCTTTATTTTATTTTATTTTTTAACTGCCTGGTATTGATAGACACCCGACAGGAAAATAGCACACCTCTGAATAGATCCAACACAGTTTGATCACCGCATAAATCAGCTTCCTGTGGATTTTTTCAGACATGTTAAAAAAAAAAAAATCTCAGTATAAGTGTCTGAGATCTGACTTGTCAGGTTCACCATACATGTTCAGACACAGCAGTTTCTCTCCGACTACTGCTCACCTTCACCAACCTTTCTGTTTAGGCAGACCTCTTGATAGGCTTTCAGTTTCTATTTCCAAAACTCGAAATGCGGTTCCGTCAACTATCCCTGTTTCGAACTTCTCTATAACTTCATCTCTGACCCTATTTTTGGTATATTTCTAGTTCTGATGCTCTGCGATTACAGATCAGTTTAGTTCATACATAAATTATATTACACAAAGAGATAGAGAAAATCTTAATGTGCTATTTATCATTCTGCAAATTCCCACCGACCCAGAATAGATGAACATGTCTGTTATTGCAGGATGACGTGACGAGCGCCTGCTGTGTCCTCATCTTTGTTTCTGTTCGCATGTTCTCAAAGGCTTTTTTAAAAATATATGAAACCCATAGAGAAACCAACGCATGCCGTCATGGTATTCTACAAATGGTTACTCAGTAAAATTTGTTAGCGCCTCAGATATTAATGTTCTGAATGTTTCAAAAGAAGAAATGCAATAAGTAAAAACATTGTGAGCTCTACTGCACAGTGGCATCAAAGACCATGAAAACTGTGGAAGCCTTCACATCATAACTGTGTGTACGCAATTGGCTTTCTAGTGCAGACGAGTTTTAATTTAGCTTATTTTCATACTTCCCTTCTGAAAATCAAACGCACAGTGGTACTAAATAAATTAAACATAGTGTGTGCAACAGGCAGCTGGGATCCAAATGGGTTTGCCGTCTGGATGACGTTTGCAACAAACAACCACATCATCTCAAGCCTCAAAATATGAGACCTGTATACCTGAGCTTTCTAGGGCGAAAACGGATCAGTCAACACATCGGGCAAAATCACGATTGACACGTCACCTTTGATAAGCAATCCAGCATTAGCGTAGCATTTGGGTTAACTCCCTTCTCGGTACGCGGCGGTTGTTTTTGTCACTCATGTGCAGAAGAGTGAAATGTGAGGAAAATCGTGTGACCAGTCAAGAAACGTATTCCCACACTGGGCTGGGCTAAAACTATTCATTTATAATACAAATTGGATTCTAATTGTTCAAAAGTCTAGACACAGAAAAAAAGCAGTCTCGGGTGAAATCTGTGGGAATTTGTAGTGAACTATACGAGAAGTACAGCCAGGTCCAACGACAACAAGAAAAGAGCCTAGCTCGACATGTTGGTTAGCGAGGGAAGCTAACTATAAATAGTGCTTCTCAATCCGGTTGTTTGATCCGCACCAAAGTTCACTTGAGTGTATTCACACCTGCACGAAACGTCTAACCGTACTTATTTTTGTTTCAATTTCTTTTTTGAAAACGATTCAGTGCAAATTGTTTGGCAAAATAAATTTGATCTTTCAAAATCTTCAAAGTTCTCACAAGAAGTCCCACGCTTTTTCAGTTTTGAGGGCGCAGTGTTTTTGAGAGGCTGGCGACGGCTTCAACTTTACAACAGGCTGTCATAAACAAAAGGCATGCATCCACATCAAATTGGATATCACACCGAGAACTAATCTCTTCCTTCTCGCATGTGCCCAGTCTGCATTGAGTACGTCTCAAACATTGATTCATCTCTATTGCCATTATTTCCGCTCCTGTGCATCTCTCTCAGACCTCCCCAATCACTCTCCGTCTTTCTCTCCTACTCATGTTTAATAAGTCCACCAAGAGCTGGTCTCTGCAGGGGACTGTGAATTATTGATGCTGGGCCCATAAAGAAAAGGGAGAGAAACAGCAGGAAGGCTAATGGTAACACTGAGAGAAAAGGGAAGCGAACATTTCTCTAAAACGGGTAATGATAATTAACATATTATGGGATGAGAGAAGAAAATGAGAGCAAGGAGGAAAAAAAATGACTGGAGATGGGAAAATAAATTCAACATATGGTATAAAAGATGGACAAGGGAGGTCAGCTTGTATTAAACTAATGTCCAGCCTGGAGGACGCAAGTAGTTAAAAGTGAAACTACCTGTATCACACAGAGAGAGAGAGAAAAAAAAAACTATTTTCAGATACGCTTAAGTTTTTTTCTTTTAGCTATTGAAAGCTTACAACCTAAGCTTTCAATAAAAAAACAAATTGTAGCAAATTTGTAAAATAAAACGTCCAAAAGAGCTATTATTGTAAAGACCAAGATCAGTGAACACGGGTACGATGGGTACGTTTCATCCGGAAATGACATCATTGCAAGAATCATACCCAAAGGCAACGAGGGGAAAAAAAAAATCGCCGATTTGCCCTCAACACTTACTGTGCTGTTTTTAACGGAAGAAATCCTCAATTAATTAAAAGTCAAAATTGCACTATGTGCACATGATAGAAAAACAGCCCTCATTACGTGTCAACTTGAGCAAACAGAATCAATAGCCGACGGCGAATGACTGATCGAAGCAGCGAGCGGGGACAGGATGAGGGTGATAGGGCAGTTACTGAGCTGGAGACTAACTCGGTGCGTGGGAAGAAATGTCTGACATCAGGTTTTTTTATCTGGAGGCCACAGAAAAACTAAAGTTGCAGCAGGTGCTGCCACTTTACCTCATCAGGCTGCTTATTGCAGGTGAGGGTTTCAGCAGCAGCTGTCGCGCTCAGGAGGAAAATGCCTGCGATATTGTCCGTTTTTGTCGTCAACAAAATGGGAAGCAATAGCTGAACGTTTTCTACATTATATCCAATTAGCAAAAGTTCAGTTGGAGAGTTTTTTAAAACCCCGTGCGGTTCCAAAAGTGCCTCAGCTAACATAGATTTGTCTGTGACAATTTAGAAAACAGCTTTTGCGTGTATGTCAGCGCGCAGTCAAAAATAAAAAAGATATATAGATATGTGATTAGTTTTATGACTTACTCTTGTGCAGGGTGGCAATGAATATAGGTATTGCTTGTCGCTGTTTTGATCAGAATACTTTACTATCAAGAGATAAAAGCAGATGCAGAACTGTTAAACTCCTGGATATGAAATGGTTTGCTTCCAAATGGACGTAGGCTGGTTATAAAATGGTAATGTGTTGGTAAGAACTAGCAAAACCGACAGATTACTGTCAGCAGGTTAGTAACGCATTAAACCGCTGTTCTCAGAGATATTACCTATTTTAATTAGACAGATGTTTATCATAGATTTAAAGTATATTAAAGTATATTAACCCCTCTATTGCCAGCAGTTTGTTGTTTTTACTACCAGACCAGCAGCGCGTTGGAGAAATTGTTAAAGTTTAATCGTTAGTTACTTATTTAAAACACCTCCATTTTTTATTTTTGCTCGGTTTCAAGGGAACTTATAAAAAATATGTACAGCAGACTCCAGAAGCCACGATGTCTCGTTGCATTCTGCCAAAGTGGAGCCGCAGAGCAACAGGAGACTTTCCCCCCGTCAAATTCTGGTCATATTGGCACAGATGCACAGGATTGTGCAAAATGTCCGATATTTTCTTTCCACATCGGGTCCCTGGGCTCCGAAGAGACAACGATTGACTTTAATGCTGAGGAGGAAACCCCTCCGGTGCTAATTAAACAGACTCGTGACGTTTCTGTGGAGAATGTGCAGATGTGAAGTTTGACTGGTGATCACTGTGACTTTTCTCTTAACTTTTCCAAACAGGGCTCCTAGTTTTTTTTTTTTGTGTGTTTGTTTGTTTGTTTTTTAAATTAAAGTAAGCTTTATTTATTCATTCTTTGCCGTCACAATGCCTCCGATGAGACCGTGAAGAAGCTTGGATACGTTTTCAAGCCAACTTAATTAAGAAACCAGAGAGCGGAGTCCCTCCACTGTATTTACAGATGCATTTTAAAACTGCACCAAAGTAATCCTTTATTAGTCACAGTGCTTTTGCTCTAATCACCCAGATTTATAAACACTGCAACTAAGTAGTGTTTTGCTTTTGCTTTTTTTTTGTAATAAGTGTGGCTCTTAATTAAAGCCGCTCATGGGTGTCAAGAAGTAACTATATGAATCAGAGGAAACAGTGTTGTGTCTGATCAAGGTCATGGAGAAATGTATTGCTTAAATTTTTATACCTGTATTTTTTGCGTGTGCACTTTGTGTGTTTCTGCTCGTTCGTCACGATTCGTTCATGCGTCGTGTGTGTGTGTGTGTGTGTGTGTGTGCGTGTGTGTGTGTGTGCGTGTGTGTGTGACGTTCATGCAGCTGAAATCTGATTTTTGATTATGCTATTGTCTGTGCAGACGAGCCTGTTTGCATGGCTTTTAAGAGTCTGACTTTATTTGCGCTAATTTTGAATACTCAAGTCAAACAGTATCTTGTTACATCAGCCATGCGGAGCTCATCCCGCTCATCCTCCCTGCTCGGCATTTCATCTAAAATTAGTGACGCTCTTTGGGTGGTGGATGTTTTTTTCTTTTTCTTTTTTTTTTCTGATTTAGAAGTTAATACCCTGCAGAGGAAACTATTTTTTTTTTCTCATTTTTTTGTCGTCATCAAATATTTCACATCTGGGGATGATATAATGAGAGGAGGGGGGGAAAAAAGTGCATGGGAAGTATAGAAATGCATAGTCTGCATCTCAGTGTATTAATCAACCTGGGAGCTCAAGGGAACCAAAAGGTTTTAATCTTCCGTTTTTCATCACAGTGCAAAAACATAAAATAAATTGTAAAAGGAGGCTTCCTGTGGCACATACAGTTGATTTTTCTGCTAGCAAGCTGCACAAAGATTTAAAATTGCACACTTTGACCTTGTCATTCGCTTCTGTCTTCAAATGGAAATACAGCTAAGCCCTCGCCTCTTTCTTAAGATTACCGTGCCGTGAGAGTTCTCGTTGCCCCAACTAGAATGATACGTATCTCAGCAGAGGTAAATGGAGTCGAAAAACTGCAGCTTTCTTATTTTCCCCTGCATCCAGACTGACTCCCGGTGGAAACCTGCACCTGCTCGCTGCACTCAGGTACAGGGCTGTGCTAATGTGTTCCCCTGACATTGAACTCAGTCTCACTTGGGATGAAATTTTGTTGAGGAGCTATGCAGAAAAAAAAAAAAAAAAGTTTCACATATTTTGTAATCCTCTCCGGATGTACAAAAAATCTTGTAGTTTCCAAAAGTTATTGCAGACTTTCGGGAACTCGAAACAGTTCTGGCCGTGACTGCGGTAAGAGCAGGAAAGAGAAGGTTCCTTTAATATTGTGTAATATATAAAATATGTCTTTGTTTTCCTTTGATTTAAACTACAATATTACAAATTGACAGTCCCCCCATTCCTCCGCCTCCACGAGTCTGTTTACTAAAGTGAACAATTAATCGGTCGCTAAATCAATTGACAATGATTTCAATAATTGATTCATCACGATTATTAAGCAGATTAATTGTTTCAGCCTTACATTTTTTTTATGAAATTTACTCTCTGTGGCCATCCATGTTCACCAATAACATTCTGTTTTCTTTTTTAAATAATCGACTGAAGGAAATTTGAAGTATTTGTTTCAATTCGTGAAGAACATTCAAATCCAGCAATAAATCATAGAAATGTGTAAAGGTGAAAGCGGATATGCAGTTTGTTTCGTCTTTTCGGGGTTACAGCTGCAAAAAGCTGCTGTCAAACAGTAAATTAAATGATTTAATGGAGCTTCATAATGCTCAGATGACCTCACTGCTGTAAGATCAGAGACTGTTTAGTTCACCGACTGCGGGAAACTGAGTGTAGCGCATCCCCCGACAATTAAAAACCGGCAAGTTAGTATTGGCATTGCCAAGATATGAGATTTCAATTTACTTATACTGTATCTTGTTTCAGTTTAGAAGCTCGGCCATGTTTTTTTTTTTTTTTTCATTTATAATGCTCTGTTCCAATTATTAAAACCATTTTTAAGAAAGTCCGATTTAAATTTGAGGCTGTCACGTCAAAAATTGCATAATTTATTTAAATCTAGCAAGAACCGGCCAAGTTTCTCTGCAACTTGATGTGACTTCGGTTTCTATCTCTTTCTTTCTTTATTTGCATATTTATTTATTTGACATTGACTCTGCCTCCCTGCTTGTTGCCTGCGGCTCAGAGTGAACCTGAAAGAACCGTCTTTGTTGCATGAATTTTAATGCCACAAGTTTCCCTAAATGCTAAACTGAATTTATATTGTGCATTTCTTTTTTTTTCTTTTTTTTTTTTTAACTGATACTACTGACCACGATACTGCAATATAATTCTAAGGGATAAATTTAATAACAGAATTAGCAAAAAGCTTTTGATATATATATTTACATTCAACACAAATTACTAAAAGGTGAAAGTAATGGATACCTGAACAGAAAATAGAGGCTGTTTGGTTTGAGTGCTTTTCCTCGCTGCCCTTTTTATTTTTTTTATTCTGCTGGTATAAAAATTCCTTTTTTATGTGCTGACTTGAGTGCTTCATTGTGTTTTTGTTTTTTTAATCTCAATGGGTGTTCTACTTGGCTTGCTGCACACCGACAAAAGAACATAAAAGCACTTTGCCGCCATCACAAAGTCGCGCATCTGTTTCTTTCATCCCTTTAAAATAATTTCACTTTTGTCCATTTCGTCTGAACGTCTGACATCGCTCTCAGCATGCGAAGGGGCTTACCACAGCACGACTGAAAGGATCGGCGTTAGTCAACTCTTACTGACATTCTTCGCTTTTTCCCCACACTAAAAATGTGTTTAAAGGAAACTAGATCAGAGCTCTGCAAACCCAGGAGTGTTTTCAACGTGTCCAACTCACCCGAATCACGTGGCTGAATTACCTGCAAAATGTCACCTCTTAGAGTTTATTGATGATTTTGATGATGCCATTTGACACAATGTAGTGTTTACTGCCTGTTTCTTTTTTTCTTCTTCTATTTTTTTATACTTCTGCCGCTGATGGACTTTTATGTTTTCGTAATATAACTGGACCTACGAAGATGATTTTATGGAGTATGGTGCAGAAGGACAACAATTTTTTATGTGCAGCCCATAAACATAATTATTCCTTAGTAGTTTGATCTTTCAGTTATTTCTGTTATTGATACAACTTGAATTGATGTGTCTCAAATCAATGTTTGACTGCCAATATAAGACATCTAGCATTGTATTTTTGTGTCAATAAGCAATGTAATACAGATACGCGACACAATATAAAAGGTTAAAGGCAAAAACAATCACTTCTAATTTGTTAGACCAGTGGTTTAAAAAATAGCATTATGAATAAATAAATAAATAGAAGAATGTATTTATACACACTTGAGAGAGAACTTGAGCTATACGAAACTTTGTGAGCAGAATAATAATTGTAACAACAAATTAAAGGTTACAAAAAAGACAAACAACAAACTTAAATATCAACCATTCAATCTCTTCCTAAAGAGAAAATAACATAATTGGTGTTTTTTCACCCATAAGGGAAAAAAGTACAAGTGTTATTTATGACAAGCTGGCAAAATCAGGCAGTGAAAAATCCTGTTCAGTTTTTCATTCCAAAAATCTGATTAGATGACACCTTCCCTTAAAAAGGATGCTTGCTTGTGTGAAATCTCAGCGTCGCATTAGAAACTTGTCAATCACTTTGTGTGATTCTAAGTATATAAATCGACGGGTTTCTATCACGGCTGTATTCTCCTGTGTGATTCAGAGTTGTGCTTTAGCATTAAAGCCAAACTTATAAAAGTGATACTGGAAATACCAAAAAAAAAAAGAAAAAAGAAAGAAACTTCTGCAAATTTGAAGTGTTGTTTCTTCAAAAGCTAGTGTTTGTTGAATGCCTCCGGTGTTCATTTTTACCAAGTTTTTTTTTTTTTAAATGGTTTCTACACACAAAAAAAATCCTGTGCATTCAACTGGATAAAAAGCGAAATAAATCTCAAAGTGAAAGCAGAACAACGATCTGCAGTTGAGAGGAAATGTGTTTATTCTTCGCACTGAAAGCCGCAGTGAGAAAACATTACATCACATCTGGCAACCCAGATGAACCCGATCTCAAAGCAAATAAAGCAAATACACAAAGCATGTGCTTGTGTCATTGGGAGGCCCAGCAAGCGTGGAAAAAAATAAAACATTTAAATAGTGTTAGAAACAACAGCACTATTTTTTTTAACTTTGCACTTTTTTCTAATCTGTGCAGACATCCTCATATCAAACTGTCAGAAATCCAAATAAACATGTTTGTATTTTGAGTCAGGTTTCTTTTGGCAGATAGCATCTTTCAGCCTTTCAGTAAAGATGTGAGCCGTTATATTGTTGTTACAATAAAACAGCTCGCGAAGGTAAGAGGTTATTAACACGTTTTCTTACTGTTTGCCAGATCTGCAATGAAAAGCAGAATTATTAAAACTTGTTCAAGCTTTAAGCTGTTTGGATCCATTACCTTGAGCTCAAGTTGAGCTTGTTGTCCTTGCTGCTTTCACTACTCTACATATTACAAAAGCATATATACTGGTTTTTGTTTTTTTGAATAAAAGCACTTCACCATTTTAAATGGCGAAAACAAAAGCCTCGGCACATTAATGCATATCTTCTTTGCTTATATGGCATGAGAGGACAGGCTGTTTAAGTAAATGACGTCATGGGACGTTTCATCATGTAGAAACGTTCAACGCTCCCCTCGTTGGTCCAACACAATATATGGCAACGCGGCACACATGTGGTCGCAATGACCTGATTATGCCTTTGCTAATCACCAGCAGTTTGTAGTTTATAGACATTATTACATGCAAAATGACTGTTTTCACTTTTACAGGCTTCTACATTCTTCCATTAAGAAGCCAATTAGCCTTTAAAAATTGGTAGGGAGCAGGGATCCACTTTTTCCATTTCTGAAACCGATCCAAATATCGGAAGTTCAGCATTGGCTAATATTGACCCGATACAGAAAAACAGCGCTGAATTGACCTAAACATTACCTAAAAATGTTTTGGATATCAGGACCGATACAGACATCAACATCGGATTGATGTTTAACTCTGTCGTCATGATGGTTTCGTTATGTGTAAATGCACACATACTTTAAAGCTTAAACAGCAGGGAAGCATTTGTACCATACAGCAAACCTTATGTCCTGCAGGGCAAGAGATTCTTCATGTTTGTGCTCATGAATAGTCTGCTTAGTGTTTTTAACTGTGTTCCCTCAGGCAAGCAAACCAAGATGGATTTCTCTATCTCTCTTTTTTTTTAACAGTAAAACTTCTCTTGTCTTGTCACTTTTTCAGTAATTCTCACTTTTTTTTGGTGTAATCACAAGGCATGTTGCACCTCTCTGCCACTGTTTTTCCCTTTTATTTTAAATTGGTGTGCAATATCTACCCGCCAGCTGTCAAGAGACCGCTCAAGAGACAACCAATTACTGTCCAGGCAGTTTTACACCAAGACTACCCTCCCCGACGCCCGAAACCTCCCAGAGGGCTAGTCCAAGACCCTGTTGTGTTGAGGTGGGGTGGGGGATCTATGCAAGTCAACACTGCGTTGGTCCTCCACCCCCCCATCCATCCACATCTCGTTTTCTGCTGCAACTTCCTCCAAAGCCGATCTGACAAACAGGAACAGCTGATGACAACAAGGAGGTGAACAGGGGAGGAGTGGAGGAAAAGGAAGCCAGAATATGGAACCGCTGAGGGGAAGCAGAGCGCCAAAATAAAGCGAGAAAAACATCGGCGAACGAGTGAAGAGTGTGTTGAAGTCGTAATGAAGGAGATTAAACATCAAACATGTCCTTGCGGGGAATCTGAGGAATGTAATGGTTTAAACGAAGGGGACCAGTGGGCGATCGATGACGGAGACATGTCAAACGAGCGAGGGTTTACAGGTGGAAGCCTGGTGGGGACCGATGGACTCGTTACCGCAGTAACAGGATGTGAGCGCTGGTTTTCTTCAGTTGTTCTTCTGGTTCTGTTATTGCCAAGTAGCTCTCAGCCACGGGGAGATAAATGCTTCACGCTTCAGGCGTCGTTTGAAAACGTTAGTGGCTAAATCTGCACACATTTCGAGGTGAAAAGTGTTTAAATAGTTCATCCCATCCTGCAAAACATTTTTGGAACATTTTTTTAGACCCAAAGTTCAAACATGTCTCTTTTATTTGTAGTAGGTTCTCTTCACTTGGACTTGCACCAAAGAATACCAGGATTTGTGGCTCTTGCATTTTTAGCCTTTGACAACAAATGTCAAATATAATCAGTGAAAACATACATATGAATTTGTATCTGAAACTCAAATCCAAGCTGGTTTAATTGGATCACTGTGACATTTATACACATTTTTTAAAAAATTCTGCTGCAGTTTCAACAATTTTCACAGATTGGTTTAATTTTGTTTTCCTACGAATAAGAAGGTGTGGCAAAGCTAAGAAGACAAGCGTTCATTTTGATAATAAAGTAATATTTATATATACTGACATTATTGTTGCAGTGTCTGATCAGACAGGGGGGCTTGTTTTGGAAACGTTCAAGAGGAACGGTCCGAACAAAAGACAATGAGTTCGAAAAACAAGTTCAGACTGTGGACGCATGAGCAGACACAAATTAAGCATTACGACCCCAGCATTGTGAGGATACTGACAAAATACGCCATGTTGTCATAAAATTATAGCTTTATTTTTATTATTAACGCTAAAACACCCTCTTAGTCTAGTGCTAGTATTTCGTCATATTTTCCCAATGCTTATCAGTAAATCTGTTAGCGTCTCTCTTCTTTCTCTCTTCCATGAAGCTTGTGTTTGCTTCATGGCAATTTATTCAATTTTCTACAATTTGTTTTTTTTTGTTTATTTTATTATTTGCTGACTAGCTCGGGTTTTATCTTCAAAGACACTGGTTTGTATTTGTGCTGTATTTTATTTCTCTCAGACAAAGAAAGTTTTCCATTTACATGCCAGTGGTGACTTGGTGCAGGTAGGATTCATTTGCAGCGTGAAAACACGGGGGAGGGGGCGGATTAGAGGCAGAAGGGGCGTGTTTGAGAGACACGTGTTTCTACATCTGTCTCCAAAAGATGACAGTAAAAAAAAAAAAAGCATGCTGCTCTTTTGAGAAAAAGAAAAACTGAAAGGGTCCGAACACGAGCTAACTGCAGCGACAGGGTGCTAATGTGCCTGAACAAACAGAGACACAACAGCATCTGTCTTCCAAGCAGTACAGTAGATGTTTTCCTGGAAGAAAAGCAGCATGTTCACATGTTTAATTCAAGATTTTCTGTCGACCAAAGAGGGACATGTCTCTTAAGTGAAGACAGATGAAAGCTAAGCTAATTCCTTAATAAATGCCACTGAAGTTAACAGCTTCATAAATAGTCATAAACGGGTTTCACACCCCGACTCTGTGACACTGCAGTTTATTTTAGATTTGCTTTGTTGCGACATTATCTTACGCACCTTCAGGAAACGCAGCCCAAGCTGGGTTTAGATGTAGTTAAGTGGATTCAGATGATGGTCAAAACATCATAATTTAGCTGTTGAAATGTAATAAATTCATAAATCAGCACTGTAGATGCTACGCTTCCCGGGTGGCATCGTTGCCAAAGAACTGGTCACAATTTTTTATTTTATTTTTCCAAAGGAGGAAGAGAGCTGTATTTAGTTTTGGTTATTGTATTTTTTTTTTTTTTTGCCCCTAACATTTGCAAACAAAACATGTTTCTAATTGCTTTGCTGGGAAGCAATAAAATAACCAGTCCAGATGTCAGTTAGTGCGACACCCGTACTGGTCCACATTTAGTGGCCACATAATTATTACCAAGTGCAGCAGACGGTTTGGTGAAATCGTTTTTTTTTTGTTTTTTTTTGAAGGAGCCTGTAGTGAAGTGAGAACCAGCAGCAGGACAGACATTTTCTGTTTTAGGAAAGTGCAGTTTCTGATTCCGAGCCAATCAGAAGCCGCCCCTGCTGTCTGAAAATGCTAAACGCTTCGCACCCACCTCGGCCTTGAGCTGTCTCTGAGAGTCCATTAAAGCAGCACTGACCTCCCAAATGTGGTAAGTGTACCTAGAAAGAAAGCTATCAGCGACAGCAGCAGCAGGCATGGTGAGTGAACCAAATGGAAATTTAAATGGAAATCTGGGAGCCATTGTGTGCCAGTGGTAAGCCAAATGAACACTGCAGTTGCACTGTGACTTCAGCAGATCTGGCAATTTATCGTACCAGGGTTATTCCGCAAAAAAAAGAAAAGCTTTTTAAAAACCAGGCTATTCACTAAAAGATGTGGCTCTAGCCCTGGGGAAGGGCGAGAGCAGTTCATGTTGTGACGGGAGAATCTGTTGGGCATGTTGTGTTGGTAATAAAAAGTATTTATGTTTGTACAAATATGAGCATTGGGGTGACAACTGTATTTAATTTTTTTTTAAATCTTTTTTATAAAATGATTTCCCAGATATTATCCATGTGTCTTTAAAAGAGTTACTAATGTACTTGGACAAGGGTCAAGCTGGGCGTCACATGGACGTAAAATCGGCATCGCTAAAGTTTGTAACTGACTTTTAAATTTAACGCCTGGAAATGGGGCGTCTGTCTCTTTAAGAAACTCCATATCACCATAACGAGTATCCTGATTAACACGCCGCAAACTGATTACCCTGAAAAATATAGGTTAGTGACGACTAACATCCAGAGCATGTAAAAAAAAAAAAGAAAAAGAAAAAGAAGAAGTCTTTTCTCTTTCCGTCAGCGCCTCAAATTGAAAACAATATCCACTTTTATGTGCTTTTTCCTGGTTTGACAATAAGGCACCTGTTTCATTGCAGGATGCCTGTATGTAATTGCTCGACTTTTTTATCTGGCTGTTGCGTGAGCGGTTAGCAACGTTGCTCGCAATCAAGGTCCGATTATCTACATGGAGTGAAAACAATCCATGGGAAATTGCTCTTAGATTGTGATGCGTACAGTAGCATGGAGCCCCACTTAGAGTAAATTTTTTAACTGCAGGCTGTGATCGAGCTGACGCTGAGCTCAGCTGCAAGGCAGGAGAACCAAGGCACTTTGTTTCAGTTAAGGTACAAACTATACTATACTACTCCAAATCTTAAAAGCAGCCTTTTAAAGGGTGATGAGTTTTTTTCAGTTTAAAAGCTAGCAGCCATCTGTTTATGTTGCGCTTGTTTTATTCATTTTTTTTGTTTTGCAAGTAAGAATTGAACTTTATCAAGGACATTATGTCAGGCATATTATGCCACTGCGATATTTAACTTTTTATTTATTGGCGTACTTTTGTATTTATCATTGTTATTATCATAATTATTATTATTACATAATACCTGCCATGAGAAAACTGGATAAAAATCCTGTCCTTCCAACTCAGTCATAATTACATCTTTAGCTGTTGCCCAGGCTCTGTCGCTGCGTTTCCATAACAAATGTGCTCAAAACTTTGTCGATATTCCATGAAAGTTGAGGAATTGCAATTTTGCAATTGCTGTGTTTCCATTCTAAAAACAAATGCAGCTAAATAGGCAATGCGACAAGCCTTTTAAAAACATGCAACGTCATCATTTTCCCATCACTTCCTGACCTCTCCAGTGGGAGTGACATCTGATAAAAGTGATTCCCTTGCAGTTTTGCGAAAAACACGACATCAGTATACAATACACGACCTTGTTCCAGCATAGAAATGCTTTTTTCGAAATTGCTGCGATTCCATTTACTTTTGTAAATCCGACTTGCGAAAGAGTGAAGCCAATTGAAACCAAATACGAGAAACAAAGTAACAGTCAAATGTTCAGGAAGCAGGATTGAAACAATTCCTGCTTCACGATGCAATCAGGAATACGTATGGCGACGCTTTTCCTATCCCGCGTTTTGATCTTTGTGTTTGAACCATTTCATCTAGATTTCAGTTCGCCTCTTCACCAGAGAGCAAACCGGCCTTAAAAGGCTAAGTTAGAAAAATGCTTTATCGTTGCAAAAGTGAAGGCGTCTGTTGTTCTGCTGCTTTCATGTTGTGCTGACATTTTATCCTTGAAGGTTTCAGAATGCTTCTGAAATACGTGCCGTGATCATTCAGAAGCTTTGCCTCTGTGTTAATGTAGTGGCTACAGGAGAAAAGTATCTGATTAAAGTTGAATGAAATACAGGAGTAAAACATGAGGTTGCTTCCATAAGCAACTCTGATCTGAGATGCTGTACTTCTTCAGCACTTTTTGGAAAAGGTTTTTCTTCCCCTTTTGCTAAAAAAAAAAAAAAAAAGGAATTTACAGCTTCCAGCCTCCTCCTTGCTCTCTGTGTTTTCCTTGTTCCTTTTGTTTTATTGGACTTTTTCTTCCCGAGGCCCGTAACCTTGAACCAAGCCATTGCAATTCATCGAAAGCCCAGATGTATTCTTGGGATGAAGTTGGCCTTTGTATGCCAATGAAACCTTTAAAAAAACCGACTGTGAAAAATGGGCACTGCTAAATTTATTTCGCTTGGTACTTTTCGGCACTAAGCTGTGCATATCAGGAAACCTATTTCTGCTCAACTGCAGGTAAAATTTCTTTTCCTGTCCAAACGTCAACATGGAATCTATAAAACGCATGAATGTTTTCATGACCCTGAACTGCAGCGCTCCAGTCTTGTCTGCGTCAAAGTGTCACTCATGATACATTTCAGGACTAATTAATCAATTCATTCCTGACTTGTTTTTGTTTGTTTCAGCTGAATGTGTTCAGCTCTGTCTTTTTGTCCTAAACATTTGAAATCTTGAAAGAGTGAAAGTGAAGTTCCATGAAGTCGGTAGTTTTGTCCACAGCATCGACTGCTCCAGTGTTAATTTTGTTTTTCTGAGTTCAAAAAATACGATGAATGTTTGTGTTTGGATGCAGGCAGGACTTGGGGGTGAAACTGAACTCTGCATGGTTGCTGGCGCCAGACTGTGAACTATTTCAGAAAAATAGAAGAAAATACTTTGCCGATGTCAAAGGTCAAGGGAGAATGATCATACAGCTCCCCTGATGTCTACCACCTGCTACACCCTTAGGCCTGTCACGATAACAAATTTACCCTGACAATAAATTGTCTCTGAAGTTATCGCAATAAACTATAACATTGTTATTTTGAGGCCATTTTCAAGTAATATAATAAGAATGATGCAAGAATACATTTTTAAAGATCAATAAATGTTACACTCTGATGAACATTTAACAATGGAACTGGAAGACATTTTAAATATCCAAAAATAAACAAAAACAACAAACGAAATGAATTATGAAGTCTTTGCAAACAAAATTGTCCTTAAAAAAAGGACAGATTGTTATTTAGTCTTAGGTAGAGAAGAGAGAAAAGAGAGAAATCGTCCAAATGGAAATCATGGAGCTCTCTTCAGTTTATCATGGGATTAATAGATTTATTGTGGCAGGCCTGTTCGTCAAGATCAAACCATCATAAACTGGTTTCATGAGCATGTCAATGAGTTTGCTGTAATGCAGCTGCCTTCATGGTCATAGCGTGATGCTATAATGTAAAAATGGACCAAACTTTTTCCAGTTCTGAAAGCAAAACAGGGTCCATCCTAAACCAACCAACCAACCAACCAACCAACATACCAATCAACCAACCAACGTACCAATCAACCAACCTACTAACCAACCAACCAACCAACCAACCAACCAACCAACCAACCAACCAACCAACCAACCAACCAACCAACCAACCAACCAATCTACCTGACTTTCTTTATACTTCCCTTCCTCCCAGGAACAAATCCTGCCACCATGTCCATTTGAAGTAATCCACTCAGGTGTCAGATCGTGACATGGTGACATTTTTGCAGATTTCTGTCACATCCTAACCCCATTCTGAAACACGGATCACTGTGCTGTCTGTTTTTTTGTTTGTTTTTTTCTGTCTCTACAGGGTGAGATTGCTGCGAGTGTGAAGTGATTAACTGTGAGACCGGGGGAAAAAAAAAATCCAGACGAGGTTGAAAGAGAAACGGATTATGTTTGATTAGTCACGTCACATCCAATCACAGACACATCTCGGAGCTGATGAACTCATACAAATATTGACGACAGTGAAATTCCAATTTGAATGTGTAATATTTTATGTTTGACTGAATAAATGTGTGAACGCAGCAGCCGCCTTCACGTCGGCAAACGCTCAAAACGATTTCGTTTGCTCTTACCCTTATGCAATTACGCATCAACAAAAAAAAACAACAACAAAAAAAGGGTGACAAACAAACACAAGCCAAAGTAACTAGCTGGAAAGCTTTATATCTAATTAAGATTTGAGGGTCGATGGGTGTTATGTAAAGCTAAAGCAACCTTGGATGACCCTCTTCAAAACACAGGTAAAGTAAAGCTGTTTAATTAGAGCACTCTTCCTAATTGTGCTCCAAACACGGCGCTGTTCTCCGGGGACGCCTTGCTCTTTTACTGCTGCTCAGGTACGCTCTCACATCTCAGGAAGACTTTTTTTTTTTATTTTAATGGGGGTTTAATTGCACGTTCTTGAATGATTGTTGTGGTTGTATGACTGCACAAATTCACCACCAGTTTAACCGTTGTGACCCTCTTCCTTTATTTTTCGATTTCCTCCTTCATGCTTTAAACTTGAGGGAAGTTTCTCCATAACTGGGGATTTTGTTTTTTTTTGCAGATGTTTCCACTTTAGCTTTATTTTTGTTCATTTATTTTTTGTTGACCTAACCGCCGCAGGTTCAAGCTCTGCTGACCTTTGCCCTCTCTCACAAACCGCTTTCCTGTCAATTCACCTGTCAAATACAGCAAGAAAAAATAAAAGTCCATATTAAAAGAAAAAATAAATTGTGCAGATTTGCAGTTTTCACTCATCATTCCGACTCTTTTGCAATCTGTGGTTACTGCTTTAGACCAATCCCATTTCGAACTCTTGAAATGCATCTTCCCTTTTCACTTTATCTTTTAAAAGTCGAACCGGCTGCAAGATATTTACTTTGATGTTCACCAGACTGTTGAAGTGAGACCTGGCATCATGGTAAAGTCGAAACAGCTGTTTGATGCCAAAGAACTTTGGAGTAACTTGTTCGTCTGTTAAAGAATAATTCATTTTTAATCCATCAATTCCACATAGTTTTCAATTGGAAGGCATTTAAAACAATATGCAGGTTGTAGGTTTATTTATTTAGGACTTAATTCTCCTACTATTATGATTTATTCTTGCATTATTTTGACTTCAGTTTCTATTCCAGCAGAAAAAAAAAAGAATTTGACCAACATGCAATATGAGCACATGGAGTCAGCTCAGAGAAAAGCTTCCAATTTTTATGTTCAAGCATGCACATGAACATATTGCCCTTGGCTTTCACAATGTAACCATGATGCGGTCAGACCTTTGACCCTGGAGGTAGATGGCTGCGTTAAATAGCATCACTGTCAGACTCCAGCGCTCGCTCAGCGCTCGCTCTGCGCTCACCATTCCAGCTCTGTACGACTTGTGCTGGTAAAACGGAAAGACAGATGCCCTCGCCGCCTCCAACACTCATGGATATGCTCCGCACGCTGTCCTTGGGATGACCTCCTGCTGTTCTGTTTACATCAGTGTGCAGACGGATGGAGAATAGCTGAAACAATACGTCCCGAACGTGGCCAAAACCGAGAAGCGCTTTTCGAGAGAGCATCGGGATTGTGAGGTCTTTTTGGGCTTCCTTTCAGCTCCAGCCTCGGCGTCTCTTCTGCCGATGCAATCGTCGTCTCTCCTGCGAACACGACCAAACCATCTCAGTCTGACCTGTCTGACTTTATCTCCAAGACAAATAACACAAGCTGTCCCTCTGATGTACTCACTCCTGATCCCATCCATCCTCTTCATTCCCGAAGAGAACATCGACATCTTGAGCTGTGCAACCCGCCGTTCTGCCTCCTTCCTCATCAACGCTGACTCCGAGCCAGACAGCATCTCTGATCTCGCTGCTGACTTTTACACCTCTGCTTTCATTCTCGCTGATACTCTAATCACACATCACACCTGACTGTTTCTTCCACACGTTCCAACCTGCTTGCGAACCTCTTTTCTGCACACTCTGTTGCTCTGGACCGTTGACCTTGAAAGCTAAAGCTATACTAGGGAGTTCTGAGAAAATGGTGGACAGACTCAGGCGTACTGTGTGCGTTTTGTGAGTCTCGCTGACTCTGAGCAAACTTCCTGTGGACCGTTGGATTTTCATAGTCGCAGGTTGGATTCCTGGCCTGTCGATCCTTTGCATGTCTTCCCCCTTCTCTCATTGCCCACTTTCCTCTCAATTAACTATCAAATAAAGGCCACTTTAAAACCTTTTAGGCTGACAATAAAGTTATTCTGCTAAATGAATCAATCTTGCAAATAAATCCCCGGGTACAGGAACACGAAAGCGTCGCCAATTTCCCCGACACATGCGGCAATATTTCGCCTCCGTCCTGATTTCAGTTTCAAGCAGCTTCTCTGCGGAATCCCATTTCAATAAATATAGCCGACTGTGCCACTGAATACTGGAAATTGTCAGCAGAGTGTTCCACAGGGTAATCAGGGAACGCAATTAGCTGCAAAGTTGTCAAAAAGGCAGACTCACACTTGTAAACAAAGCAGCATGAGCAGATGCCTTAACCCCCCCGACTTTCTAACAGGGTGACGGTTGGTGTCCTCTCGGCTCTGTCCCCAGAGTATCTGGTGAAAACACAGAGAATAATTGATTCTGTTTTCTGTCAGGCAGTAAAACACACATTTAAATTAGTCTTTAAAGTACTTGTCTTTCATAACATAAAATACAATTGGTTTGAAACTACTTGCGAGTCTTGTGGAGTAAAACATAACGACTAGTTCAGACCACATGGACGTGGTGAATCTAAAACATTTAAAGGCTCTCTAGTCTTTAAAGGGAAAGTATTACCTCTACAATTAGTTTGTTTCTTTTTGGTGGCAGGAACAATGAGCCGTTTCTAAAACCTTCAGAATGCAAAGTCACAAATCTGTCCGTCAGCCAGCAGCCCAGCATGTTTGGTCAGCTGGTTTTTGACGTGCAATGGCTGCTGTACAAGACAAAGAGTTTTGCTGTTGACTTACCATTCAGAAAACATTGCTGCATTCTTGTTTGTCGTGCAGGAGGCGCCATTTCTGCTTTTCAAAGTTGTACAGATGTATAGTTGCGCATGTATCCTAACCTGACCTGTTAAATAAGCATAATAGGTCAAAGTCCAAGTCTTTCCATGGCGTTAGGGCAAGTCATGGAAAACTGTGCAGTTGCAATTGTCTGTTGTAATAAAATTGTGGCGATCGCATAATATGTATTTAAAAGCAATTTTAAATTAGTTTAGTGTAATTTAACTGTAAAGAAAATAGCACTGCAAAATAAACAAGGGATTGTTTCTCATGCCACAAGTTTTGTGTGAAAAATGAAGACAGATAAAACGCATAAGCAGGTAAAACATTTTGAACACGACTGTATTAAACATCAAGCAGCTTCATATTTTAGCAGTCGAAGGCAGAAAGGTGGTTCTGCTTTTGATGTTGAGGAATCATTGTTGAGTACAAAAAGTCCATGGAGTCTTTGTGAGGAGACTCAGGCTGTGTTCAGAAGCCCATGCTTCCTGTCTGAGTGAGTGAGTGAGTGAGTGAGTGAGTGAGTGAGTGAGTGAGTGAGTGAGTGAGTGAGTGAGTGAGTGAGTGAGTGAGTGAGTGAGCGAGCGTGTTCCCCATGCACTTCTTGATTCTGAATGCTGGCAGCCTGAGTCGTCACAAGAACCTGCCCTGCTTTCAAAACGACTTCCGTCCTTCAGGAACTTCCCGCAACTTACTGCATGCACTATAAACTCTTGCTACTTACCTTTAAAGTCACCGATGACCTTGCTCCTGCATACTTGTCTGAACCCATTTGCATCAACACGCCCTCCTGAGATCTCAAGCCTTCCTCCTCCATGCACCTCACTGCTCCGTTCACGTTTATTTTTTTCCCCAACAGTTCAGCGCCACACCGGCTGACGACGTCGCTGTGATTCGCTTGTCTGGCGTATGATTTTCAAATATTTCACGTTTTATTGAGGATTTTTGTATTTGACATGCTGTGATCATGTCAAATGCTGCACGCTTCCATGGAAGGGCAACAGAAAATGGCTCTTATAAACATGTCATGACACCCTCGCTGTGTATCCCTCAGAAAAATGAACCCATTTAAATAAAGAAACACCTCAACAGAGAGCGTTCATCTTGTAGCGTTAGAACGGTTCTGTAAGTGATCTGGTATGAAACGGTACCACCACAGCACTTTTGAATCTTAATGGCACTGTCGTACGTCTTTTATCTGGTCATTTTGTGGAACATTTAACAAGTGGAGAATGGCACAGAACAAGAACATGTTTCCCACTGATTGGCTGCTGTCAGGCCGACCAGTTTTAAGTTGAATAAAGGTAAAGGACCTGGATAATGGATAGGGGGCCGCTGGCCCAAAACAGGTTGAGAAACACTGTCCTAGTCCATCTACTTGACCTCTGGTTCTATTTAAACTTGTTCCCCTTGAGGTAAAGACTGAGCCCTGACGCTCAGGGAGTGACCCGCTTTTTCCAGTGGTGAATCACTGCAAAGACATAAAGCATAAAGTGCATGTAATGATGCTGCTTTTTCACCTGAATATCCTCTCCTATAAGTTCCTGTCCGTCAACAAGCAACTTAAGCTGCTAAGTCAGAGATTGGGTATAATTACGAACATGGAAAGTGTCTAAATTGACATTCTCACTGTTTTACGCTCCGAAAGGTTGTCCTAAGAGGATTACTGCACGACAACCCAGCTGTGTTAATAGGTTAATTCCTAAGCCTCCGCATTGCTCCCCCTCCCTTTCATACCTTCCGCGTATTTGTGGTGAACGCGGCGGCTCTCTCCCATTCCTGGACACTTCCACCTCCGTTTTATACCTTGCTCTTATAATCCGGGGGTGCTGCTGAGCCTTTTTTTTTTTTTGGTCTTTGGTTAATTAACAATTAGCTAGCACATTGTTTTCTTTGTGCGAGTCTTGTCTCGGCTTTCTCTTCAATTTTTTTTTCATTATTTGAGCCCTCATTACTACTCCATACCTCTCTTCTCTCTCTCTTTTTCTGCCTTTACTTTGTTTTCATTTCTGTAGCAAACTAGTGAGTCGCTTCTGTCCTCAGATGAATAATTAGAATTACACCGAGGGTGTAGGCAGTGGTGGAAGTGTTTAATAGGTAATTAATGGCCCTATGTGCTTATATCTATCTTTTGCCAAACTACGTAATTTCCTCTTTTTTGTATTACTTTTTACAAAGTTCTTCTGCTTCCTCTCCCTTTTTTTTAGGGTAATTGTTCCAATATCCTTTCTTGACTTTTCTTCTCCTGTTGTATCAATAAAAATATTTCCTCGACAGAAGATAAACCTATGCACATTCACAGAACAAGCTTTCTTTTAGGCTTTAATCTCTCTGTTGTTTAGACACAGAATACAAAGCATATTAAATTCTGATTTTCTGCTGGTGACCTCAAGTTTTTAACCTTTAAATTCCCCTTTCCAGTCCAGCCGCTTCATGGATAGTGCAGACCATGGCACGATTGTGCAGCACAACAAGCCTTACATGACTGTCATAAATGTGATACGTGTTATAAACATAAAGGAGACTTTATGGGTGGTCATGAAGTGTCATTCAGAAAATAATGACACTTTTATTGCAAAGTTTACACTTTGAAAGACTTTTTATGCAAGTTTTAGGTAAATTTGCATTAAAAGTGTCATTATTTACATTCATAAAGACTCTTTCAGGATCATGACAGTGCACACCCTGTCAAATACAGTGTTAGCAAACACATACATGTATATATAAATATATATATATATATATATATTGTGTGTGTAATGTGTTTGGTGAGTGCTATTGAAGCCAATGAAGGAAGCTAAAATATGAGCAATATCTTCAATTTCCTTCAGAACTCTTCTGCAGCATTTTTGACGATCTGACAGTTTTCTTTTCGTTTGTGTTTTTGTTTTCAAAATTTGGGGCTTCAGAACAACCTGTTGCAATAAAAGCAATTAATGTTGCAGCTTCACACGCGTCACTATCAGGTTTGTCAGCAATTGCACAAAATCAGCACAGTGAATGATCACCAAACCTGATTCGTACACCAAACCTGAAATGTGAGGAATACAATTTTGTTGTGTTGCACCGAGAAAATATATCTGTTCACCCCTCGTTCCAAAATGATTTGGCCCCAGCTACCAATTAGATCCGAAGACTCAAATTTCGTTCAATGCTTTCAAAAGAAAAAAAAAGAATATTTAAATTCCATGGTGTCAACACGTTCAGTTCTTAAAGTTTGATTCAAATTATTTTTATTAAGCCGGAGGTAAAGGACAGAAGAAGTTCATTTCACGATGAGTAAATCATCCAGTCTCATTTTTCTTTCTGTCTCTGCTTCCCCTTGCAACCATGTTACACTACAGCCCAGGAAATCTCATTAGGAACATTTCAACAGGGCTGACAAACGACTCCCTCACACGATCCGCCGCCCCATTTCCTCTGTTGGATGGCGCTCCCGTGTGAATGGATGGAAGAAGGAGCCGAGTTAGAAGCGCGCACTTTTCTTCTTAACTTAACTTACACACCCGTGCATCAATAATCGAACGCTTTTGCGCCCACCGAAAACACACATGCCGAAAATGAAACGGGAATAGAGATTGGCTGCAGGTGTGATTCTATAATAATTATAAGAACAAAGACAAACACAAATCCACTTTTGAACAGTAGACTCATCTCTCTATTACTGGAAGCTGTGCAGTAATGAGGGCATGGTTAAAAATCAATATTCCTAATATGAACTATTCTTTTTACATTATTGATTTTAATTGATTTTTTTTTGTTTGTTTTGTTGTACAGCTACCGCATACATCAGCAGTTCCAGCTACACACACAGAGGACGTCTTTCTGTCCTCACAAGGACTTTGCATTGACTTCTGTTCATGTTTTCATTCATTTCTATCGCTTAACCCTGACCTTTAACCTTACCCTAACACTGCAAACAAATACCTAACCTAAACTCAATACGCACCCTGGTGCTGGACGTAACCCCTGACCCCAACACAGCATTTCTCCTGCTGATAATGCAGGTCATTGATTTACAGAGAGAATCAACTGCTGAACAACTCTCTTTTCATCACAGGGGGATCGATGAAACTCTTCGTACATAAACCATACTTCCAACACTGGATGCACAATTAATGCAGTAGCCTCGTGCTTCGGAATCCTTTGGATTAGATAAAGCTTGAGACCTTTTGTCATCAAATGTTTTCCCTTTTCGAATATTTGTGAAAACTGTCACCATGTTATGATAGTACAGGATGAAACTTCCTCCCGGTGCTAATGTTGCTATCCGAAGAAATGTTCAGCTCCTGGTCATAAACGGCCTATTGGAGCCAGGAGGAGGGTTTTAGCGCTGTCAATCACACTTGTGTACTAGATATACTATCAGCGGAGAAACAGCTTACCGGCCCAGAACAACTGTTCATCCATCGTCATGCTAACTCGCCTTAGCATTCATAACAGGCTATGTTGCGGTGAACCAGCTGCAACGTAGCAGAGAGAAAAGGGGAAGTGTGTGAACGGTGTGTACGTGAGCATGAGTGACAGCGCTGAAACTCTCCTCCTGGCTCTGATTGGTTGTTTCTGACTGAGTGGCGTATTTCTGCGGTTAGAGGTGGGAGCACAAGGACAAGGCAGAGGAACTCGATTTTTAACAAGAGTTTTCACAGATTATCTGTATTATTCTGTCCCCACTTAATAATTTTAACAAATATGAGCCCTGATGCTGCAACAGCAGGAAGTCACTCACTTTCTGACATATTTGCTAAAACTTCTCATCTGGCTGATTCGACCGTTATCCTAATGTTAGGATAAGGATGATCTCATGGCTCTGTAATGCCTCTGATTGGTTAACTGATGTGCACAATTTACATTTCCACATCTGTGGGGATGCATATGTACAAATTGACATCAGAACTTTATCCACGAAAATGAATGTTATTAGTTGGATATAATTGGACTCCCACTCTGTCCGCATAACGAGAACGTAATTGGTGGGTTACTTCAGCTAGTCTGACAGAGGTCAAAGAGTCTCCTCTTGGGCCAGCGTTACAACCAAACACCAATTAGTCCTCCTCTCAGTGGCAGCTGCAGATGAGCCACCGGGAGGCTGTTAGCTGGAGATTAAAAACAATGCAGGAAGAGTCTTTGAAGCAGATTTACAGTTTCCTTACCAGGCGAGAATCTCATGTCAAATTGAACGATATCACTAAAAGACATAAATAGCATAAAGCATGGAATTTGCTTGATCTACAATATTGATGTGTTAATGAACACATAAGTCAAGAAACAAAACAGCACATGTTGCTGTTATGTAAAAAAGTGGGGAAATGTCTCGTGAAACTATCTCATGCCAGTCTTTGTGTTCATCTCTAATCAATATGCTTCTAATGATGACTGCGATTTAGATCACACATTTCAAACTTTGATCAATAAATGCAAGACATTTGGTCATTTTCTTTCCTGGAATGAAGTCATTTCAGACTCATAGTTAGAGTCTGAACAGGCCACATTCACAGCAAAACGCTCAAAACGTGTTACTCTCTGACACTGATCTTTATTTTTCTCTGGCGAATGCAACATGCTTCTGTACAATCGTTAATAAAGGCTGAAACTGTCTTGCTGGACGAACTGGAACTGCCAGGGTGGCAGAATAAGACCATTTCCACTGTTGTAAATTTTCAAATTATTGTTCACATTTCTTCTATTAGCCTTGAACAGGGTCATATTTTATCAAACCCTCTACGTTAGAGTGGGATTGTGTGAAAGATAAGAGTTCTGCTGGGATGAGCTTAGCTTTCCTCTTCAAGGCCTGTGAGTTTATTCCTTTATCCTTTGAGGGAAAAAAAACCTATTATTATTTGAATTTAACACTTCAAAGGCTGTACGTGATCTTGAATTGTAATCTAGAGAAAATCTACACTTAATGGCCCAGAAAGAGATCGGAAAAATGTCTGGTAGCCTCTAATGAAAGGTTTTATTACACTTTAATGTAGTCGATTAATGTGGTTTGGCAGCAGCTGGACATCCTGACTGTAAGGTCTCAGGTGTTGATTCCAACCACAGTATTATCTTAAATGTTTTTTACTTTCATACACCATCTTGTGCAGGAAAATGTAAAAAACTCTGACCTATTTTTTTTCCCCCTCACATGTAAATGTGAAGAAAAGCTAAAAAAAAAAAAAGGCGCCGCATTGTGACAGAGGACGGATTTAGCCAGACGGATTCTTGCCAACTTCACAAGAGGATTCTGGAGGCCCCTTGACTCCCTGAGCACCGGCACATTTACAAGATGAGATGAGGGCAGAGCCGGGGCGGAATAACAGAGAGAGGAGAGGAAATTGTTGGTAAAGTGGAGTCAAAAGGAGACGGCGAAAGCCGTGAGAGGCCATCGAAATAAGAGCCGGATAAAATAAAACCGGAGGACTGCGAAAATGACATTTGGGATGTTGCAAACAACGAAAACAAGTCCTTAAATGTTACTGGCATTGTAGTTAAAATTTAGAATAGTGGAACTATTGGTTCATTGACTACAGGGATACGTTTCAACCAGTGAAACTGTTGGCTGCACATTCGTACCTCAGTAAATTAGGATATCATTGACGAAACACATTAACAAAATAGTTCCTCTGAAACTAATGAAATAACTTCAAACTGACAATATTAATAACATACAGAAAAATGACTCAAAATTGTTTGGGAACTATTATGCACATTTTTCTTTTGGTATGTTTCTGTTCCTCCATTGGAGTCCCTGATATCTTCAAGAGTCAATTGAAGAGATAAAGAAACAAACATCCAGCTGTTTTCTGGCAATAAGTTCACGTTTTGGTATTTAGAAAGTTATGGACGATAATATAATATAATACACAATATAATAATAGAATCCCGATTATTTCACTATCCTTGAAAAGAACGACCACGCCACTGAGCTTCACCATCGTTTCTCTGCAACAAGATGGAAATAAATATCGGTTGTCAATATTGGCCCAATTTCATTCAGTAAACCAACACCGATATGTTAAAAGATGATTAATATCGTTCCAATATTGATATTAGTGTCGATTAGATCGTCCCTAGAGATCATGTGTTCACGAACAAAACATTTCCTGGAGTGGGAATCCTAGTATGTGTCGCTAAACACAAGGTCTTATTTTCAGAAATGAAAGAAAAAAACTTTAAAAAGTGTAAAATGTAAAACTGTCGTAATAATTACAAGACGTATTGACTGGCTCCGGTGAGAGCTTCTTATGCATTTTGTGATTATTTGATCTATTAGCCGCGTTCGAATTTTGAAACCACTGACAGTCGCACGATGCTCTCCCAACATCGAGCTGTGAACTAAGAGACGTGAACTAATCTTGCAAATAATTCAAATAGTGCCGTTAGCTGTGGTCATTGTTAGCAGCAGTGCAGTTTGATGCAAGGGCTCTAAATGTTCACGCCGAGGAACCGAAGACAAACACCTCGAGACAAACACTGTCTACAACATGTTAACTACGCAAACCAAGAAACAATGACGCAGATGAACTATTCGTGAATGGTCTTTGCTGCTCCTGCCCTTAAATAACAATGTAACAGTTTGTTTTCCAGTTGGCAGAAAAGTCAGAGGAGAATCTCCAGACTGGCTCCTCCCGATCGCCGCGTCTCCCTCTTTCTTTCTCTGCATTCGTGTGGCATCTTGTTTCTTCTTGGATTCTTGGAAGAAGAACAAACTTTGCATATTAATCAGATGATAAACAGGGAGAAAATACTGCCAGCTCAGCAATTAGCGTGCAGGTCAGAGTCTTGTGTAATCCCTGCTCCGTGGCAGTGGGCAGGATCTGTTTAAGGGATTCTTGTGCGTGCAGCCTTTGTGAAGAAGTGCCAGCTGTTTGAAAAATTGATTGCGCCGCCGTGTCAATAGCTGCACCAATAAATTATTATGCAGCATTTTCGTGGCGCGTCTGTTGGGACTTTTAAGGCCTTGTTGTGCATGTCGGGCAGTGTGTGCACTCTGTTTTAGAAACGGGTTCAGCATGTTGTTGTGCTAAAGTAAGTACAAGAGAGATGATTAATCTGCATTGTTTCAAATACAGTGGAATAAAATCGCTTTAGTTGAATACTGTATTTTTGGGGAGAAATAGGAACTTTTTTTTTAGAATTTGGCAGGTCCTGTAACTTATATATTTATATAAGTATATATATATATAAGTATATATAAATGTTCTTTTTATGACATTTTTTGACTGATGCATTAAAAATATTTTTTTTCTGACGCAGATGACCCATTGCCACTGTGTCAAATGAAGCAAAGAAAACAATTTGATATTCATTTTGAAACAACGACACCAATGTTTTAACTCAGGAAGAGTTCAGAGGTCGATATTTGCTGAAATAACCAGGAGGTTTTCAATGGGGTTCAGTGCAGTGGGGCTGTACATGTTTGTCTTGACTGATGCAGAGCGACTTACAGTCCACGACACAAGGTAACTATGAAGCATAAAAAATTGATTTAGGAGAGTAACTTAGTGCTGTATAAAAAAAAAATAATAATTTTTCATTGATATATTTATTGGAGCAGAATTAATTTTGCTTAATTTTTTATTGGAATGCGTAAATATAACAGCAGATTAATTGCAAGCTGAGTAGCTTTAGATTTCAATGAATAAATCACAACAACAACAAAAAAATGCCATTTTTCAATGTGATAGAGAATTTTAAAAAAATATATATTTATGGGGCACAAGAGCGAGAAAGCAGCTTTTTCTCCCAGAGATGGATTCTGAAACGGCGGCCTCTGCATTTGCCTATTTTCACAGTGGAGGCAATTTTCCGCGCGCAGTCTTAGGGAAGCCTGGTCACTGTGGATGAATGGCCACATTAAATTTCTCAGTGTCTGACTTTATGGCTGCTGACACAGCACTGTAACCGCACAGGTGTGTACAAAAAGAAAAAAGAGCGAGAGAGAGACACACTTCACTTTTAACAGAGCCGAGCCAATAACACGTCTGTTTTTCACTGCGTAATGTTTGGCCTTTGGTGGAAGAAGTAATCAGCTTGTAATTGGACCTCGCACACGATCTTTCACAATCGGCAGCACGTTTACAGCCGACATTAAAACCCCAATGGGGCAATAACTGAAAGCTACAGTAAAAACAGGCTTTTCCAAATAAAAATGTGATTATATCAGGCAGTGGAAATGGAGGCCTGTGACTTTTAACAAGAAGTCATCTCCCGCTCGACTTAGCTAAAACAAATGGTTAGCTGTTATTTCGCAAAATTTTTTTATTTAGCAGTGACACACTCTGAGGTAATTGTTTTTTTTGTTTGTTTGTCTGTTTTTCATCAAGGAAAACAAAGTTCAAAGTGCCAGTCGAGGATGTGTTCTGCCTTTATTTGTTGCAGGTTGACTCTCAATAGGAGCGAAAAGACAAACGCGTTGAGCTCTCAGTCCTTCCTCCAGCTCTTGCAGCTGCAGTCGGTTTTCTAAAAAGTGGCTTTCAGACCGATTTGTGCCGCCCGAACAGAAAATCTAGACATGGCAAAAAACCAAACCAAAAAAAAAAAAAAAAGAAAAGAAAAGAAAAGAATGACAGTCATTACAGATTCTTGACCGGAAAGTGTTTATGCTGTTATGGAGACGAAGGCCAACGGCTTTGTGAAAAGCTGCAGACCTAAAGGTGTTGAAACACGGTGTTCGTCTCTTTTGCGCTCTCTGATAGGTGGTCTTTATTTCTTCTCTGTAAAGTTTGGGAATGTCCTGGCTGAGGGAATATTATTCTGCGCTGTGATAACTTTAGTCACATATTGAAATGTCACATCTTCCTCAGTGGCATTTTACCAAGAGCCTGGATAAAAACTGAGGGATAAAAACCGAGGGAAGGAATTTTTTTTTTTTTTTTGAGATGTCATAAACTGACGTCTCTCTCAAAAATAAGCTAACTTGTTGCGTAGCTCTTGCACTATTCAGTTTGTTGTACTTTTGGCAATTGAATGCAAAGATAAACGGATAAACTTGGACGTTGCCGTGAATCTTTTCCATCGCTGGCAAACGGCTGTTCAGAATCACCGCTTTTCTCAGATTTCTGTACAAAATTATTTGCAAAACATTGCAAAAAAATAAAAATAAAATAAAATAAAATAAAATCTTTAAAGTTGTGATATTGTGAATAGTCGTATTACAAGAATAAAGTCTAAACAATATGTGAATCAAGTTAGAATACTACAACTTTATTCTAGGGTACCTACATTCTCGTTATACCATTTAGTCTCAAAATACTGCGACTATATTCTCATATTAATTCAACTTTTTCCTCCTGCGACTTTATTGTTGTAATGTTCTGATTTTGTTCTCAAACGAGAACAAAATCATATGTATGACTTTATTATGGCAATATTCTGACTTTTTTCCTAAAGATTTTCTGTCTTTATTCTCTCTTTTTTTTTTAGCATGGCCCTATTACTCTTCCTTCCTAGCAAAAAGCTAAAACTCAGTGTCTGTGAAGGCTTCTTTCTTTTCTCATTAGGTCGATGTCACGTCGTGCAATGGCTCTAACTGCTTTTAAATAATTTGCTGATTTGAATTTATCGAACCGATGGCTCAAATAATCCCACGACGGGCGACGTTTGCTTTACTTACGTCGCCATAAACGCACAAATCTCAACTGGGGACGGCAATATGGGCAATTTGTCCCGTTTTTATCCCAATCCGGACTCGAGGGATGAACAAAGATCCTTCTGCTTATGGCTTGTAATTACCGCCTGCTACCATGGAGCTTAAACCACACAGAGGACGTATGGAACAGATGGACCCAAAAAACCCCCCAAACAAACAAACGAAAAAAAAAAACAGCTCATTTGCTGGCTCTGTAAAGTTGACATTTTTGTGCAGGAATGGGAAAAAAGCAACATGAGTCAATTTCTGATACAATCAAACAACTAATTTACCTAATTTATTGTAAAATATGGAAGAAAAGGAAAAAAAATATATCGCAGTGTACTTGGGTGAAATTGCGTTTTCTCACCTGAAGCGAACAAACGTCATGTTCGCGACTCACCGTTTACGTCGCATCACATTTAAGGAGGCAGGATGCAATTTTTAGTTCTTTTCCCTCTACTGTATGTTACATTTTCAGCTCATTCAGTTTCAATATTACAAATAGCACTGAAATGTTTTCAATTCACGACACGTGTAGTGAAGAGCTGCATGGTATTCGCTAAAAATCCAACAGCGCTGCATTTTTGATGACATTTTGTGAAGAAGCGCTCAGCGTCTTCATGGAAACGTTCTTCGGACGTTTCCTTCTGCGGTTCTTGGTGCAGCGCCACCACAGGCGAGGGGAGGAACTGGTTTTTCAAAGGTTCTGGTTTGTTAGTGTGAATGAGAAAAGCATAAAAAGCACTCGCTGAAAATGTCACTCATGTTGCAAATTCTTGTCCCCAATTGAACCGAGTCCATCGCACTATCAGGTGTGGAAACTCGTTTCGTGAAATCTTTCAGAAATTATTTTTGAGCTGTTCAATTGTCTTCATTTAAAAAAAATAAAACTCCTTTCAAACAGGAAATAGACGTTGGCGTTCAACTCTCACTTTCGTTGAAGCCACGCGGATGGAGGATGACAGACAGACGATGGGAGAGAAGAGCCGGAGTCAAAGGCGAAACGGCCGCGGCAAAGTGAGGGAGACAGGAAAAGGGATGAAACCGTTAAACAAAACGTTGTTACCGCAGCTGCCGTGATTCAAACCAGTTGTCGAGTCGCCGGGCCTCACAGTGACACGGCGGGTGGGAGGAAGGAGGCCAAAGAGGAGATAGAGGAGGATATTGAGAAAACTTAAAGGTCAAAACACAATGCATTCCCATCAAGGAGGAGGGCGACGTCAAGTGCTCGCATCCACCAGCCAATCTAGCATGCTGAACGGAGCGGGCAACAAGGGCAGGAGCCCTCGTGGCAAAACAAAACCCTTCAAAGTGCCCCGGCAGATTGCAGACGTCTGAGAGCCGCTGTGGACGAAACGAGGAGGAAGCGACGACGAGAGATCCAACCGCAGCCTGTGCAAAAAGGAACGATCACAAAAATGTTTGTATTTACTATCACAGGAGAAAGTGACTGACTGTGGGTTCCTCAGTTTCATCTTCTCAATGAAACACTTGATTGAGACGCACATCATCGCACACCACAGTAAATATATGTCCGACGAAAATACAGAGTCATGCAAATATAACACTTTATTTCATTTATCATAAGATGACATTTTTTTTTTTTTTCCACTTTTATACTCTGAATACTCTTAATAAATACAGGTAGCCATTGCACAGTCCCAGACCGTTTACAGAAAAATCTCACTTCCTCCTCCCCCCCACCCGGCCAGCCCCAACCCACCTCAACCCACCTCAACCCACCCCACTCTGCAGCTCAACCCCCCCCCCTCCACCCCCGCCACCCGACCCACACCCGTCACCAAGGAAACATGTAGAGATAACAGGTTCAGTAGAAAAAAAAACAAAAAAAAACAATCCTACAGTTTGTACAAAATTCACAGATTTATCTTGTTTTCCTTCTGTGTGTAGTTTATACACTCCATCATAAGGAGGCAACCAGACAGCTGTAAAAACAAACAACCAAAAACCAAAAAAATAAAAAATAAAAAATCAGGTTTAGAGATGAAAACAAAAATGTGATTGTTTTAACATTCAAATGTTCAGATTGATGAATCTGAACATTTCGTATTTTAGATGCTCCTGTTGATCATTTCACTGTACACAGGAAAATGTGACATTTCCGTAGTCTGCATGAACGCCACCATGCAGCGTTAAAGTCAGTGTCACTCCTCATCTCATAACGACGACGTCACAGCAAACTACACTTTCAATGACACTTTAAAATAACAATTTACTGTCCATTTAATTGCAAGGATTAGGACCACTGCACAAATTCTGACTTTAATACTAGAATTCAGACATTTTTTTCACAGAATTTTGACTTTTAACTCGAGAAAAAAAAAAAATGTCATTGTTCTGAGTTCAAAGTCAGATTTTTGGCCCTAATCGTCTGCCGTACTTGTGAGAATCGGAACAAATTTCTCTGCAATGTTTTTAAAGTTTGAATATTTATTTAGTCTTTGGGCAGCGAGCACAGGAAAGGAAGCGAGGAGGACAGTTTTGAGCTCGGCTTTAATCACAGTTTGAGTCTGGTGCAAGCGCTGCGGCAGATGGAGCAGGACCCACAACAAGCTCACAATTAGAAAAGCCAAACATTGCACACTGCAACTTTTAGAAAGGTTTTTGGAGGCGATAAAAAGGCTTATGTGGCAGCTTTGTTTTCACAGTGAACTTTCATCTTGAATCCAGAATATGACAAAGCAGATATTTTTCATTATCAGCATTTTTTATATATTTTTTTCTCCTCGGTGAATTGAATCATCCATTAATGAAACACTCGGGGTTGAATCACTAATCACTGAAGGCTTCTCTCTAACAGAAACCCCATTTAAAACATTGAACACTTCCTCTGTTTCCCCCCCTGCAGGCTGGATTGTTGGGTGTAAAAATAAACAGGATCTGGCCGCTGGGACCTCAGTCAGTAATGAAACTGCAGCTCTGGTGAGTTCACTGGTCTGCAGTGTGGGTGGGTGCTGTACAATCACAGATTTGTAAAAAGAGTTAAGATCAATGAAAGGCAAGTGTTAAGCAGCTAATTTTATGATGATTCATCTAAAACACTGTGCTGGAGATAGGAATATATCAATTATGTCTCTTATAAAAGATCGATAAGGAGCGATCCAGATTAGATCACATAATAATAGTAATTAGCCCGTCTAAGTTTATGTGTTGCACTTTTAAGCTTTTGCAAAGGCAATAAAGACTATATACTAAAATTGTATAGAATAATTCTCATCAATAAGGTTATAATTCCAAATCATTTTTCTGGACCGTTTAGTTCAGGTGGTCAGTATCAGATTGTTTCAGTCATTCTAGAATCTAGATCAAAATAAAGTAAGGCAATATTATTCTAAAGTGATTTTTAACTTATTAAAACCAGCCCCTGGTCCTACGCTTCTCTTCTCACAGAGGGTCTGGACCTTCCACTGTTGAGAGAGAATTGCTTGCTGAAAGGTTTTAAATATTACCGAGTCGCTAACTTTTAACCGTGACGTATGTAATGTGCTCAATGAAGCTTTCCGGAAATTACGTGCGCCATAAACATTCCCACTAGTAGGAGAGCCGCAAGATCTTTACCAGCAATAAAGCGTTTTAAACATTCCTCTTTCTCCGATGTGAATTGCTCAGTATTTGGACCAAACCGTTTCATTCACTTCCTTCACTGCCATCGCCAAACTACAACCATCAGGACGCTCCGGTTTCAAAACGGTGCAGAAAATTGACGTCAGTCATGTGCAACTCCTCTTTGCCATTAGAAATTCAACCGGAGAAATCTGCCTCAATGGAAGAAATCCCAGCCAGATCACGAAACGGAGATGAGAATCACTCAGGCGAGCAATTTCTTTACAAAAGACGTGATGATCGTGTTGTATCCTACCAAAGAATGCAAAGAAAACAAAAAAAGGTTGCAGGACTCAAAGCTAATGGTCAAATAATTAGCCTGTCTAAGTTTATTAGACAGGCCAATAAACTCCCCCATCCGTGTCAGGATGGGGGAGAAGGGTCTGCACTTTTCACTCCATATAAAAGCACAGAACTTCACTTTGTTACCAATAACCTCACTGCTTTTAATCACGCAATCCCTGTTACTCATTATAAAATTGCAGGTATGTTTAACTTTTACTCTAAGACTAGTAAGTGAATTCTGGTAGCGAGGCGTAGCTTTATTGTTTGAATCGGCAGAACCTCTGCTGTGATTTCTTCCTGTCCCGCAGTGAGAGCGGATGCAGTCAAAAGGCAAAAGAGAACAAAATAGGGTTGGAAAGGAGTGGAGACTGGCGGAGCGGCGCGGCTTCAGAGAGAACAGCGTGCGAGAGCGCGTGCGTCAGAGCTGGCCGGCTAAAGAGGCCGAGATACCTCGGAATAAGTAGAAGGCGGGAGAATGTTTTAACAAAGATGAAGGGTGGCAAGTGTGTTAATTGGTCCATTCAGCAAACGATAATTGCAGAGAGGCTATTGTCGGCCACTAATTGAGATAGGTTTGATAGCTCAGCGCCGTGAGAAGTGCGGTGGATTCTGACGTCCACCAATCTGCCACCTGGGGCTATCGCCATGGCAACAGCTGGAGATCTGAGCTAAAGAAACTGATTAGGCCCATATGGTTAAAGACAGACAGCAGTCTATGAAGAGGGAATCTGTGTCTGTATATATATATGTATATAGTATTTTTCTGCAGCGATAAGAATATTTTGAAACGTTATAAAACTTAGTGATTATTGAAAGAGGAGGTACATGAGAGTCAGTAGCTGTTTAAGTTTTTTGCACATATCAGCAAATAATGCAAATATGGCAGTTTCTCCTTAATAAGAAAAAATAGCTAAAGTTGAATAAGCTTTTATTCCTTCCTCTCTTCTGTCTTCACAACCTCATCTTTGTAGAATTAGCATGTGAAAGTCAAGGAGCTCGTCACATGTTTATAATTCTAAACAGCATCATCGTTACCATGTCAACGACCAAAGTCACGAATCACCAAAAGCAAAACCCAAAAAGTAAAAAATAAAAATCAATTACGCCATAAAACACCTGCTGGGTTTCAGAAAGCGTTTAAGCATTCATTAAAAACAGCTTCACTATCATAAAAACGTGTTATTTACGCAGCGCCGTGCGTCATGTTTACAACCTCTGGGTCGAAGTTGTGAATTTCGGGTCCTGGTTCGTGTCTGGCGGACATCAGGGTGTGTATTTCACTTCCATCCTTCCTTCCTTCCCCTCTCTCTGCTCTAACAACCTCTGATGAAGGATCAGCCTGCAGTCCACCCGACGTCTCCCTGCTGTTTTATCTGCTCTGGATCACTGGAGTCCTTCTGCCTCTGTTCATTTAGTCCAATACGGGGAGGAGGGTCCGAACACTGGAGCCGTGTCAGGATGGGGGAGAGGGTCATTGATTGGCTGAATCTCTTTTCCGCATCACTAAGAAAAAGGGGCTTCACACACACACACGCACGCACGCACGCACACACCCATCCACGCAAATGGTTACATTCTACTGTATTGGTTTCCATTGGAAACCAAATTGGAATTCCGAACATAAATGAGCTTAATGGGAAGCACGTCCATTTAGAAAAGAAACCTCACGTTTTTGCGCCAGGACGAGGTGGGATTTATTTTTTCGCAAAACTGCAGCGGAAACACGTGATCAGCAACCGGATGTTACTACAGGCGGAAAAGACGACGACAGGAAGTGGCGTGCGGACGATGGCGTGGCGTGAACGGACTGATTTTAATTGCGTTTCTCATGTATCGGAAGCGCCATAGTTGCAAAGTCGTGTTTGTTCCGACATTCGTGGAATGCTGACAACGTTTTGCCAATGGATGAAGGCACTTCTCGAATCCACAGGGGGGGGGAAATGAACGCGTCGGTACGGCCCGCCCAATGAACGCCAACAAACGACATAGGATGCGGGGAGACAGGGGCGTCGGGCTGCAGCCCTGGGAGGCGCTGCCGTTTTTATAGAGCAGAATATCAACAACATCAACATTAGTAATGGAAACACAGCTTGTGAAGAGCTCAAACACACACAGCTATTATTATTTAGACGCAGTAAATAACAATAATACGAAAGACTTCTATACACATGCATGAAGAAGCACCTGATGGTCGCTGTGACAGCATCGGTGCGTCGTGAGTCTTCATGTTTGTATGACGCGTTGTGTTGTGGCAGAGCTCACGGCGAGGCCGGCGGTCAGGCTTGTGGAGGTGTGGGCAGTCGAGGGTGAAGAAACGCGGGGATGGGGACAGATTGATCGAGTGAAAGAGATAAACAGAGGGAGAAAGGACAGGCTTTTAAAGAAAGAGGCGGAGGTCAACGCTCGCCCATGCGGCGCTCGGAATCATTTCGGGGAAAGTCTCATTCCATCTGTGTCCAAGTAACTCTCCGGTTCTCTCCCGTCTGCCTTCACAGCACCAACCCCACTGCATGCAAATGCCGCTATTCTGCCCGGAGCTCGGCGAGCAGCTGCCGTCATGTGTCAGAATGGAAAACCGGCTTGTTGGAATTATTAAGGGGTTTTGCCGCCTCTTTCACTCCCTCTTTTTTTTTTTTGCTGATTCGTTCCCTTTCTGTGTTGCTGAATGGATTTGTTTGAGAAATCACCGGCAGGTCTTAAATTCTGCCATCACTTGTCAACAGGAAGGTATGAGTCGAGTGGCAGGCGAATTTGTATGACTTCCATCTGTTTCACTCAAGTTTTCACGACTCTCTTCTCAACCCTCGAAGTTTTCGCAAATACTCCAAGTCTAGCTGACGACGTGACGTTAAAGTTACAGCCGACTCTCTGAAACAAAGTCTTTCTTGAACAGTAGACCTTTGCATGTTCAGCTGCGGACAACGTGTGACTCGAGTGAGCAACCTGAGCGTCACAAAACGACGATACGTTTCCAAGATCTGAACACTGAAGAAGCTTAAGATTATTTCTTTTTCGACATACAGCAGTAGCTCACGATAAAGGACGGCATGAAAAGTTTTTGATGATCGTTACAGACAAAATCGCTTGTACGACGCTTTCGTTTAATCCAGCTCCAACACATGAGATCAGATTGTCCAATCACACAGTATACGACATCCTGAGGAAACATATGCATCCTGATGTTTCTTTAATGAAGTCACTTCCCCTTTGAAGAGCGTGTCACAGAAACACGAGGGCTGTCTCATCAAACTGAACAATTGCACCAGGCTTGCTTGTCAGAGATGCGAGCGTGTTGCGACCGAGGCGTCGCAGCCTGGAAGGAGCGACTTTTAATAAGCTGTCCACGTTGCCCCTCAACCGCTACGATAATGATGTTTACACTTCCAGCAGGCTTCAAGAGAAAGCTTTTTGAGGCGTCGCCTCTCCTTTCAAACCGGGTAGTTTTCATGGCCTTGCTTAGATTAACCGGAAGGTGGAAAATAGTTTTAATGAAGCAATTTTTCCTTGTGTGTTTTTTGTCTCTGCCTACATCAGTTTCAGGCCCACAGAGCATTTGCTTATTGCTCTCTTTATTTATTTATTTATATTTTTTAATTTATTATGATGGTTTGTTTTCATTGAAAATGCTGAAAATTATCATTCATTCATTTAAATGCAACTGTTTTTTTTTGTTGTTGTTTTTCGGACGACGCTTTGACTTTCATTATGGTACCAAACCCTGTTTGCACCAACAGACTCCTCATGTAGAAGCTATAATAACATTGTACCAAAGCAAAGTTTGGTACAATATGAGAAGAATAAAGTAATGTTGTTTAAATAATTTGCATGTGCAAATGGTTATTGATGGAATAAGCTTTATTTTTGTCCCGGTCGGAAGATGTTTTTCATTACAAATGTGCACAAATGAAACTAAAATCACGCAGGAATCAGCTTGTTTGAGAGATAAACTATTCAAAAACATGTTAGTGACGGACGGAAACGTTTTTAGATGGAGAGCTCTCAGCGATGTGTGATGAGAGAAAAGAGTTTTTCTACTGCAGTTTTGCGAAATAAATATATTTCTACGTGGCCGAAAGACCACTGCATCCTCGCTCAGAAGGTTTTTACTGAAAGATCAAATTTTTTTTTTTTTAAATTTGCAAATATCCGTTAAGCTAATTTATTTTCGTAATTTCAAATTGCGCAATTTGATCGCTAATGGAAACGCACCTGCTTACTTTTTTAATCATAAAATAAAATCAACACAACTCTTTATTATTTCAACTCCTCTTGCTTCACACGGCTTTCTGTGCCGAAATGTTCTTACTTTTTCAGATGATTCAGATGATTCATGGTCACCAAATAAGTGGTGTATTTACATGTATTTAAGTAGGAAACTTTGATAGTAAAATATTGTATTTACACTTAGAAACCTGAAAGTCTTTATTATTATGTTTTGTTTTGATGGTGAAATGAATGAAATAAATTATCATCATCATCATCATCATCATCATCATAATGCGGCTGTGGCTTAATACACATTTTGAGCGTTTGGCCGCATAACTTCAGCAAATACATCCTGAAGCTTCTCCACTACTGAGGCGGGAGGCAATTAATGAGAGCCAGTGTTCCTATCAGCAACCTTGACTGTTCCGCCCGTCGCCCACAGCAACCGGTCTAGCAGTCAGTAATCGATTCCTGGGCTTGACATCTCGGCGAGGCACAGGCCTACAGAACGGTACGGTATGGGGAAGGATTATAATTAAAAGTATGCTTTGAATCACAGGAGGAAGCGAAGGGTTTGACCTCCTCTAATTAGGGGTAGGACTCTCCGGAAACTACTGAAACCAACAGGTTGGGGAGGAATAAAATATCCAATACATGGACTTCAAAGATCACCGTGTAGTTCATAAACCACTGAACCAGTGCGTCAGCGGAGGGCGACCGATGCTGCATGTTAGCCTGCTTATGGCAAGCTAGCACCGTACAGCACTGTTCAGTTTAAATGTGATTATTGTCTTTGACATGAAGACACGACAGCTGAGTTTAGTCCAGGTCAATCGAACTCTGACGCGTTTTCTGGTCCCCCGAAAAACCTCGGTCCCTGTGAACTCAAGAGCGGTTCGAGTGCGAATGTGGAGGTCAAAAGTTGCATTCTGGGTAAATACAGTCAAGTCACAAACACATGTGTCCATGACACGCACACACACACACACACATCACACACACCACACCTGGAATGACACAGAATCCAGTGTCTCTCGTGTTGATCGTCCGCTATTAGACGTATAGTTACGATGTAGTTCATCGATGTTGCCTATTGGAAAAAACATACTTTCTTTGACTCTCTAAAAACTCTGCAGCCTTTCACATTCCAGCTCTCTATTTAGAAGTGTATTAAATTTACAGGCTTCGTTTGCCCTGGGGGAGTGCTGCAAGACCTGGAAGCATTTCCCTCAGATCGTGTTCTGGAGTTAGTAATTGCCAAGGCAATTGTTACTTAAATGAGAAGATGGAGGACGGCTGCATGCAGCTGCTGGTTTCTAGTAATATTTTAATGTGGTTCATGCTTCACTCTACAGGGACCGAATTATTTCCCTCATAGACGGTTTAGGTGATTCTCTTCGATTTACATCTCATATATTTGAGCATGTGTTAAAATAACAGTGGGTCTTCTTTTATTTATTTATTTTTTAAAAATATGCTGTAGGGCAATATTCGGTCATGGGGCGGCGACACTTGGTAGGAAAAACTGCCAGGTGTACCAGAAGCCGCTTTTTACTCCTCATTTGCATGTTTTTTTGGGGGGTTTTTTTCAAAGGCGATTTGGAAGCACCAACATGCAGCGTACAATGCAGGCGACACACAAAAATCTGGCTGTGTATCACGTCTGGCTAACGACACTAAAGATGCTACCCAACTCCCAGCTTGTCATTTGGAGCGGCCGCAAAACATTTTCAATTCCGCTATCTTTTAAGACGAGCATTTAATCATCTCTAGTGAAACCTCAGTTTAATCTACATGGTGTGGAAATTCCTTTAACATCCGTTTGAGAGTTTTAATATATATATATTTTTGGCATTAGTATCTCTTCACATTGAGAGAGGATTAAAGCCTGAGGGGCCAAACGGAGGAGTCTACCAAAGGCAGGGCCCCTGCACTAGAAAACAACGATGAATCCAACGACGCAGAAAGACGGAGAAACGCAGAATGCTTTTCACTAAACTCTCTCTATTTTTGGATAATCGTCTATTTTAGTTACTTTAAAATTTGAAGGCATACTATTAAGTTGAAATATTATCTTGGCATGTTTTTGGAACACCTTTTATAATTAGGGATAATGTTTATAATCAGTCAATAAGCGAGTCTTCGCGATGGGCCTACAGAGGGTGTAAGGTATCATCATATGCATCAACATACAACTTAAAATGAGTTCTTGGCTTCTTCTTTTTTTTTTTTTTTCCTGCTGTGGTTAAATGCAAGCCTGGCTCAACTCTTGAATTATGCACCCCTGTTAATAATTGAAACGTTACAGATATGTGGTTAACAGAAATAGTTTAAATTTGAAAGCGAGACGGACCTGAATAAAAAATGGATGATCAAACGGAAAAGCTGAGAACGTCTGAAGGACTATTTCTGGACGCAACGTGTCGATTGAGCAGACTGAAGGGCTTTGACTCTTTGCCTCTGAAATGCCAGATGAGCTTCGCTTTTCAACAGCGCGTTTGTGTTTTTGTTTGGGCTCTCGTAAACCGGACGACTGATGATGTCAATCCAGTATTTAGAATCGAAGCTTCGTTCAACTTGAGACGGCACGGAAAACTGACGTTTGCATTTTTGAACTTCTTCTGTTTTCCTGATTGGCCCGGTTGAGAGTCTGACTGGAGAAAATCCAGGTCAATGGGAGACACTGACCTGGAAAGAGCTCCGTTGTGTCCAGATGGATCACTGAAGAGAGAGTTGGGTCAAGTGTAATAGTGTAGGAAGGCAATGACCAGGCTACACGAGAATCAGTGATCTGGCTATTGAGAGTGCTAACAAAGCTTATTGTCACGATGCTAATCCGGTGTAGCATTCTGGTCTGGAAGGTAAGGAGGGAACGGAGACAGTTGTCTCAACCAGCAAAACCAAGAAGCACCAGTGACATTTTGTGGACAGCAATGTCAGAATTAGAATTGTCATGTTTCGGGGGTTTTGTGTGAGGTATTATTTTTTTGGGGGGGCAATTGTTGGCATTCGCGCCACAAACGTGCGAACAGTACGTACGACAAACCCGTTCCCGTGTTTCAGAGCAAGCGAGTTTTGGCTGTGTGTGAGTGACGGCAAGCAAATGACTGAGAGCAGCCTCACTGGAGAGCCCTGGAGACAGGAAGGCAGATTAATTAAAAATGCTTCAGATACCCTCTCCCTGCTGCCGACCCTCCAGCCTCGAACGGAGCTTCATGACAAAATCCCTCAGTAATATTCCCTCAGACACACACACACACACACAAGCTCACGTCATGGTGTTCTCAGTTTATTCATGCATTATAAGCACGTAGAGGGTGCGCCGCACATACACACACTCACGCACACACACACACACACACACACGCATATCGCATGCCTGGTTCTGGATTGTGTGCAGATGTGTGTGTGCGTGCGTGTGTGTGTGTGTGTGTCGGCAAGAAATGACCAGTCCGCACTGATGCTAAATGTTATCTAGCACAGGCTTCAAATAATACAGCGATAAATGCTTTTTTTTCTTGAATATCAGCGAGCCTGATTTAAAAAAAAGTAAAAAAATATCTGCAGTATGTTATGCAAAGAGATTTATTCAGAAAATATTCTAATTTTAGCCATGGGGACATTTCAGCCAGAAATCAGGAATGATCCAAGCGCTCCTCTGTTATTGGAGCGCTTGAGTTTTAAAGTGATGTCATTTAAAATCTCAGAACATTTCTGTTTTTTTTTACAATATTTTGATGAAATATATTAGATATTTTGAGCCCAAAATGAAGAAAACAAACATAAATAAAGAATAAAGAGTTTTTCATGGAGATTGTTGTTTCCAACACCCAATAATTAGCATGCTGGAACCAGGCAGAGGTCAGAGGTCACCATCTTCCGCTAAATGAGGCCCTCAGAGTTCGAACCCCAGCTGACAGAACCACAGGCCTGATTTTAAGACCTGGAGCCAGTAACACTTTGGGGGGAAAAACCTTCAAGTGTGTGAGGAGAAAAAAAAAAGTATATTTAAGAACAAAAGATAGCTGAGAAACGAACAAAAATAGTTTGGTTTTTTTTGGCAGTTTTGAAGGTGTTTTCACGTTAAGCAAAGGGGCTTAAACCCTCTAGTGGGAGTGCAGTCTGCAGCACTTTTTCTCCTGAAGCAGCACTGAGGGGAAAACACTTTGAGAGGCTTTCATAGAAGCAGCTCCAGTGTGACAGACAGACGGTTCAGATATTCTGATGTGGCTTTACCTTCAAAACAGGCGCCGCGCAAATCTGCCGCATCTCAGAAGTACGGAAATTTAATCAAGCAAAGTCACTGTAAACTGTGTTTTCAATTAACCCGCGGACCTAATTGGGTGAGGTAATTTTGATTTGTATTTGAACGTGAGTCTGAAGCGACGGAGCAGAGGGACTGCAGAGGTGACGGTTTCAATTCATTTGTCAGGTTGTGACGGCACAGGAGAAAATGGCCGAACTTTTGGTGGAAAAAAATAATAATAAACAGACTCTGGAGAATTAGTTAATAACATTGGAACAAAAAATGTGACACTCAGCTTGCAAAACAACAACAACAAAAAAAAAGTGATAGTTTCTACAGCTGTTTGGTTGCGTTGCACCTTCACAATAACCTTGCCGTGTTTTTGGCACTTTTAAGACTATTTGTGTCTGTAAACGTTGATTTAAATATTCAGTTCATATCATGTGTAGGCATTTGCTTGTTCATGTCTGTGTACAAAAAAGTGTGCGTGTGTGTGTGTTGTTTGAAAATGTACATGTTGCGTGTGTTAATACATTTCATGTCCATAAAGTGTGTATCTAAGCTATTCAAACACGTACAGTATATTCATTGATTCTCTACATTAGGATGTGTGTGTTTGTGTAGGTTTGTGTTGGTCACAGTTGCCCACCGGTAGAAACTCCTCTGCATTGTGTTTGTGTTGCCTCCGCTCTCGGTTGTCCTCGTTAGGCGGGTCACAAGGGTCGGGCCAAACAACAAGTGAATCGACAGACTGTCGGCCCGGCCTCAACGGCGGACAGATCACCGAACACTGTGTGCGTTAAAATCACAGTCCTGCTTCCTCTCCAGAGCAAAATGAAAGGACCCAGAGTCAAAGCTGGGCTAATGGTTCGAAACTGGGTTGCTTCCAGTTAGACCCAAATGGTAGTATCTCTTACGCTTCGTTTTCACAGTGATTACGTTAAAGCAAGCATCGTTGTGGCGCCCGCTTTTCTCTGGGGTTGTTGTGCATTACATGCCGCCTGATGGCAAGGAGTATAATATGATACAAAATAGTGAAGAAATTTAAAATCCTTCAAATATCAAAATTTTACAAAAAAAATGCTGGTCTTTACACACTAAGACGCCTGACTTATTCGTTTGTCGGGATTTTTTGATCTACATTTCAGAACAAAAAAGAAAAAAAAGAAAACTTACCATGTTGTCCATTTATTGATATAAGTCACAGTTTCAAACTGAATGTTTAGTTTGTAGCTTATCAGCTAAATATTTAGTTTGCAAGGTAAACATTTAATTTGAAAAAATCTTTAGCTTCAAAATAACTACTTTGCTTGCTAACTAGATATTTACCTCAAAACTAAGTCTTTAGCTTGCTAACTATTTAGTTTTCTAAAAACAACTTAACTTGAAGCCAAATAATTATTCTGCTAACTAAATAAATTTAAGCTAACAGTTAGCATGCTAACTAACTGTTTAGCTTGCTAAATAGATATTTACCTCAAAACCAACTAACTGCTAACTATTGAGTTTGCTAAAAACGTTTTAGCTTGAAGCCAAATAATTATTCTGCTATCTAACTATTTAGCTTGAAGCTGAATAGTTGGCCTGCTAACTAAATATTTAGTTTTGAGCTAAAACTTCACTTACAGTTGCCAGCTAAGTATTTAGCTTTACAGCTAAATATTTAGTTGGTCTGCTAGTTGTCAGTTCCTAGTTGGCATTATGATTACATAAAAACAAAGAATATTACACAAGGCTTAAAATATGGATGCAAAAGAGTAAAAATAAATTAGAAACACATTTAGATAGAAACAAACATGAATTATCTTTGTTCTTTGTACTGATTTCGATCCTCGATGTTTTGACAGCGGATTCAGGGGGCGGGGCATGTTAAGAGGTTTAGCTCTTTAGCTGGAAGCAGGACTGTTCAGCCACTTTCAACTTCATCACATGATCTCCAACACTGCATCGAGCTGCGTTCTCTGAGATGTCTTGATTGTTAAAAAATAATTATTATCATATTCTTATTATCATACATGATCACAACATAAATATCATATTTTGTCCAGTAAAATGCACAGAAGATAAACATTGTTAAGTTATGGTCAAATGGGGAAAAACTCAGCAAAAAAAAAAAAAAATAAATGAAAACTTAACAGCAAAACGTCTGCCAAACTTTATCTACTGATATTTACCATCAGTTAAAAGTAGCGAGTTCACTGCAGCAAAGGATCTTGTGGTCCGTTACTTTATTAATGTTAAACACAGAAAGTGGCCTGGGGAGAGGAGCCTCCTGGTATAAACTGGTGAATGGGAGAGTTTTCATTTCATGTTTACAGCATTGGAGTCCATGATTTCCACTGCAAAAGTGCAAAGCATGGACTCAGAGATTCAATCAGAAAAGGCAGAAGAGGCCTTGCAGCCATCCCCAGTAAGGCTTTGCAAGCTTTCAGGTTCTGTGATGGAGGTCCACATTAAGGGCAAGGACAACTCTTAACGGGAGGTGATTTGGAGTGCGGTTCCCTCAATTGTCTTTAAATGATTGATTTTGTTATGTGTGAAGAAACCTGAACCTGAAAAAGATGACAAAACTTAAGAAGAGCAAAAACCCAAAACGTGCCGTGACGAATCCCCGAGGCAGCCAGTAAAACAATTTAAGTATCAACTGAGAGGATTTGTTTGAGATTGGTAGAAGCTATATATCTGATTACCAAAACACCAGAACTGTTTCTATTACAATGCCTTTTGATCACAGTGACAATGTTAATATCGATTGAAAATTGAATTCAAGGCGATTGTTTAAATGGTTCTCCGATCTGATCGTCTGTCAACGTAGCGTTCGGTTCCACAGCTGTGAGCGGAGAGGATTTGACTAATTCCCCAAGAGACCACCACAAGTCAAACGGCTTCCTCTCCGTGTTTACCTCTGGAGCCCCGACACTGACAGTAAATCCTTTAGATTGATTCATCACTGTGGTTAACTGAAGAGAGAAATTACACATTGGTAATCTGACTGGTACAACAGCTAACAAACTTGTCAGGTTGGACTTCTGGGTTCTGGTCTTTTGGGGTTGAAGGCAAACGCCCTCTGTTCTCAGAAAATGGCACAAAAAGAGAACTTTGATATCCTGACATACATTGAAGGGAACACAGGAGCATGGCTTGATCACCACAGGCAGACCGTCAGATTAAGTTGCTTGCTGTTCCTCAATAGGGCCGATGGACAAACCTTTCAAGAATAATCTAAAAACAACTAAGTGCTTCAAAAAAAACATGTCTATTAAAGGTCGTTTATGCGACCCTTAATAGACAGCGGGCCAGTTCTCAGCAACTGATTGAATTCACTGAACTGTTTAGTAAATCGGTTCCATCTGACAAAAACCCTTTCAGTGAATCTGCAGGTAAATCCAGTTCAATTCTCCCCAGTCTTTCAAATGCAGTCATTATTTTAAAAAGGTTCCTACACTGGATAATCTAAGACTAACTGATTGGTCATCCCTTGCACCTAATATAGAGAAAACTCCCAGCAGAAAGTGAAGATGAGGCAAAACGAGTACATTTTGCTCTCTCAAGAAAAATGGAGACTGAGACTCTGAGCTCAAGGGAATTTGCTTTCTGCATTTAATGTTGTTCTTTTCACTCTCGTATTAAGTAGTATTGATCTGATGCGTCGGTGATGATGAGGCAGTGATATTCTCATTGTGAACGCTACCAGCTCTGTTGGGTTGGATCACAACAGAGCTTTACAAAGAGACACTTGAAAAACAAGCAACGTAAGACCACAACTCATAATGTCTTAGAGTTATAAATGGCGAGTCTTGCAGTTTTTGGAAAACTATTCTGCTTAAGAAGAAAAGAAAAATAAAGCGTATTGAGCAAATGCTTTACACGTGATTATTTTTCTTTCATGCAACAAATATAATTATATATCTGCCATCCTTTTGAATAACAGCAAACAAATAAAAAAAAAACAATGTTTTTCAACTTGGCCAAAAAGTGAATCTTATAATCTACCTCAATTTTATTATTTGTTTTTTTTTGGTCAAACTCTTAACATTGACCGGACAAATGATTTCAATTACTTTCATAAAAAAGCTCTTTGGGTTAATGTGGTACAAATGTAATCAGTGGACATTCAGTACTGATGATACTCAGCAATTCTGAGAAAAATATAAACTAAGATAAAAACAAATATCCAGGAGGTAAAAAAAAAAATAGACACTAATAGTCTCCTTGGTAGTTGGCAAGCCTTGCTCTGTTTTCCCTCAACCAGCTACAATAGCATCACAGCACATTAAATAATAATAATAATAATAAAAAAACCACACACACACACACATACAAGAAGATAGGCAAGTGTAATTAAAATCCTTTAAATCTCACCTCCTAAGGGCACTTTGGTCCATAGCAAGCTACCAGTGTTTGTTTTACCAGAACAGGGCACTGTCAAGCACAGAGAGATGTCACCTTTATCGAGGCAGAGGCAAAAAAAAAAAAATACCATGTGGATCTTCAGTCCTTTCTCCAGCACCCGCTGTGTGTCGGCGAGAGCGTTATGATGGAATACGGCCGCAGCTAGAAAAGCGCTCGCCTCTCCTCTTTAGCGCTGGGCTGTTCACAGGAAACCTCTAACCTGCTCCGAGTCTGCTTCTGTTCCCAAATGTGATTACTTGATTCTTTACTACATGAGCTCGCACCTGCACTTCCAGCCCACCCTCCAGTCATTTCGGCGTGACTCAGCCTCTATTGACATGTAAATGCTCCAACTCCAAAGTAGTGCTTGTAAATAGGCCAAAAATGCCTGGAAGTTTTCGCAAGATTTGCTTTCACGACATCCTAGACGTGCCAAATGAGCAAAACTCGTCCTCATTCACAAGTGCGCTCACAGACCTTCCCAGCTACTGTAGGTTGTTATCTAATCTGTCTATCACGAAACCTTTTGCTCTTATACAGAAGCCTGAGATAAAGGATGACTCAGCCCCTACTTCCCTCTTCAACTAAAATGAGATTTCTCACATCAAAACCCACAACCTGTATGTACACACACCGCCGAATATGCGTAGTTGGGTGTTTTACATCAATAAGCATGCTCAACAAACACTGTCCTGACCTTCTGTTACACTGGCTAATTGCCAGGGAAAACAATAAGCCAGATTAGTATCGCTTAATGTCTTCCCCAAAGACAGGTATTCTAATACAAAAAATAATAAATCTTCAATTTAGTTTCTCATTAGTGCTTTAAATGATGTTTTATAGAGACCCAGGTGGAAGCAGTGCCGTGGAATTAATGTCCTTTGAATGGTTGTTTGATAGAAATAGGAGAAAAAAAAAAAAGATGGACAGAGCTTAAGTTATAAATGCTGCTGTTTCTACTGAGATAGTTGAGCTACAGTGATGAGGTGTACCAGTGATGAGGTAGAAGACACTTGTCACCGAGTTAACTTTGCTCATCAGAATGTACTCAGCATTTCTGCAAAGCCTGCAAGGACCAAAGTGCCCAGTACGAGGCTGTCAGGTGAACAGACCGCTCAGGGTTGTGGTGACAAATGTCATCCTCTGGAACCATTTGAAATGTCAATGAACTGTCACCAAATACATGTTCCAAACTCATCGTGAGATTAGTCAACTCTGGATCTGCCGGAGGAATGACCCGAGCCACTCTGCAGAAAGATTCTCATCCTACCTCTGTATTAGTCTGCTGTTGGTGTTCAGCTTAAAAATCTCCCACGAAGCATTTGATTCTTCCCCTCGACCCCCGAACTCACAGTTTTTGCTGGGCAGAAACGCCCTTCCAATAATCCAAAATATCATGAAGATCCTCATCCTTGGCAAACTGCACCTTCTTACGCAACGCGTGACCCGCGGCTATGTAGGAGGCTTCCTCGCGTGGGTTTTTCTTGTACGGTCGAAATCTCTCCCAGATGCGTAGCGTGCTCTCTGATGAGTACTCCGGACTGGAGGAGTACCCGGAGTTGTAGTTATGGTGACGAGAAGGAGAGAGCTGGGAGTAGGTGGCTGTGGCCTCCCTTTTGGTGCGTCCCAGTGGCTTGAGGAATGAAGCTTTTTGGGCTGGTAAGGGAGAATCGTTGTCATCCTCGTAGTAGAGCGCAGGAAAGGAGTGTCGGTGCTCTGAGCTGTGGTAGTCTGGCTGAACCTCTAAGTGATGCTGCTGCTGCTGCTGTCCAGGCCCAACAACCCCACATCCACTTCCATTCCCGTTATTACATCCCATTCCGCCTCCATTTAAATTCACCCCACCACCATTTAGGTTTCCCTTGCCATTTCCACCACAGCCTCCTACACCACCATGTCCCCCGCTGCCACCCATCCCACCACAAATGGCAGGACTCCCCTTCTCTGTTGGATACTTGGGTGGATCACTCCTCTGCTCCGGTATATCCACACTGTACAGCCTTGGGTTCTTGACGGATACTGCAGCAGCAGTACCACAACGATTCTTGACTACAGCAGTGTCGGCACTCTGCTGCCTCTGAAGGGGCCGTACCGCATTAGCTGGGGGTGGGTCACGGTAAGGAGGGGAAAGGAACCCACCTCCACTGATGCCAGGTCGCTCCGACAGGGGCATGACTAGGGGCACCGGGGCCATAGAAGGGGGATGAGGCTGCTGATGTAGCTGTGGGTGAGACTGAGGATGGGACTGAGGTTGCGGCTGAGGATGAGGCTGAGGGTGTGGCTGGGTCTTTGGATGCACCTTCGGAGAAGAGGCCATAATTTGATCTCCAGAGGAGGCAGTGGAGAGTGGCAGGAGATTGCGGGAAAGAGGTGCCATGCAAGGTGGCTGGGAGGAGGACAGAGAGTTACCGTCGTCAGCTGTCGACGCGATATTGGCAGAGGCGTCCAGCTTGAGGGCGTCAATGCAATTGTTAATGATCTGGTTCACTTTGTCCACCTCCTTAGCAATGGTGGAAATCTCCGATGCAGAGCCACGACCGTCATCATCCGAGTCTTCCCCAGCCTCTGTCCCATTTTCAGCCACACCGCGCATATCAACAACGACTTCACCTCCTACTCCTCCAGCAACCAGTACTCCATCTCTGCTCTCCCCAACCATTCCCGTTGTCCTCACATCCATGTAATTGGTCTTGCTGCCCATTGCCTCGGAGAAGGCAGAGGCCATTTTTTCTACCTGGGGCAAGGTGGAGAGGCGGGAAGAGCTTGTGTTTGCTGATCCATGGAGCATCCCGGTGCTAGAAGAAGCAGATGGTGGAAGTTTGCCTCCCGCTCCTCCTGAATGGTGGTGATGAGTCTGCTCCTGAAGACGCTGAATGGCACCTGGGTCATTGGCCACTGCTGCAGCTGCCTCTGGACCATATCTAAGGAAGCAAACATTGACATTAAAAAAAGGGCATAGTTTGTGATGAAATAGAATGACAGAAACTTTGTCTCACTTTTGATTCAAGCAGGGAGAAATCGCATGCAGTAGTATGATATAAAATCTTAAAGATAATGGAGTAAAAGTTCTTCTAAAGACAGCCGTTACTTCAATCACAAATTAAACCGCTACAATGTCTAAGAAAAGATAAAAAAAAAAGGAATGCGCCCTCCAGAGATTAAAATGAACCATGTATTTAAACAATCCTCCCACCTCATCTCCAGAATTGTTTTCTTTACACTTATAGCCTTCTCCTTCTCTTCTTGGATGCGTCGCCGCCTGAGGCAGTAGTAGACAAATCCGAGCACAATCACCATACCAAACAGACATCCCAAGATTGTCATAATGTAGTGGGTAGTTGTGGATGGATTAGAACGGAGGTCCTCCGGGCCCATAGCCCGCGTTGTGAAAGACAGGCAAGTGTGGTTGTATCGTTGAGTTTTACTTCCAGAAGCCACACAATAGGTGTAGTTGGTGTGTGGTTTCAGCTTATCTATGGGAATCTTCTCCTTCTTCTTTGTAAGGGACATAATTTCTGTTGCAAAGGTGTCATTATACTGGGAGAGGATGTACATCTTAGTGTACGGTTTTGGAATCTGCACGAGAAGAGAGGCCGTGTAGAGGGAGACCGACTCAAGCTTAATGGAAATCTGAGGAACATAGTTGGGATCGGCAGTAGCCGTGGTCGGCTGAGGGTACAGACCGGGGTCAGAGTTGTCTAAACCCATGCCCGAGCCGTCTGGATCTGGCATCTGGGAGGTCATCCCTGAAATGATCACACCGTCCCGACAGGAAGACAGAAGAATGTTCCGAGCATTCCTTCCCTGCCCGGGCGCTTGGCTCAGGAGTGGGTACCCTGACAGTTCTGGTGGAGTTTCACATTGGAGCCGGTCGTAAGTGTGGGTGACATTGTTGAACTCCTCTAGCCAAGTCAGAAAACTGTAGAGCTCACATCCACAATGGAACGGGTTCGCTGCTAGTTCACAAACCATTAGCCTGTTGAGGGAAGTGAAGGTGGAGGGGTCTAGACGGGCCAGTTTATTTGAAGATAAATCCAGGCTGCTAAGGTTAGGGCACTCCCAGAAGGCATTGGTGGCAATGACCTCAATGAGGTTGTGTTGTAAAAAGAGGCACTGCATTCGGCCTAGGCCTCTCAACATTCCTTCAGTCAGATTGGTCAGTTTGTTGTAGCCCAGTTGGAGAACCTGACAAGAAAAAACAGAGTAAGTAAATGTTTTATAAAAGTGCAACCGAAATGATTTCGGTATTTATTTGATCTTGTTAACAGTATCTACATATAATAACTTTCTTTACAAATATGTGAAGTAGTGCAATGTACTAAATCACATAGTGCATGTGTGATGTAGTTACTGCATTGAACCTGTGAGTCAACTTGGGTCAAGGGACTTAATGTGAGAATGTGGCTCTAGTGTAAAGCTTTTCTGCTGACTGGAAGAGCGCTGTATAAGTTCAGGGCATATTCTACTAGTATACCAATTATTATAATGCAACACTTCAGAAAATGATCACTGTCTGAGCTCCAATTCAAGCTGGAGACCTTGTCTCACCACAATCAGCTTCTTTATTATTTCGAAAGATTTTTAATAGTAGTAATTTAAAGACTGTGTATCATTTTAGATATGCAAATTCCAACAGAATACCTGAACTCTACCTTCTCTTTCTAAGCATGTGAATGAACATTGGGTGATCACAAACGAAGGTCAAGTTATAAACCAACAGTTTTATTGCATCTCTTGTTCAGTGTTTGCTGCAGAACAAGCATATAAGTGAAACATTCATAAGCAAAACCTTTGCTTCCTGCTTGTAGGTTTCCAGTTTCAGCTGTTTGACAAGCGGCGTACCTTCAAAAGTGCAATTAACACAAACCATCACAAAAAACAAAAACAGAGTTCTGTCTATGATTACCAACCTGAAGGTTTGCCTGTCCAGCAAAGGCCCCATCCTCAATGTAGCTTATCTCATTCTTGGTCAGATTGAGATCAGTTAGGTTTGTGAAACGGTACATGGAGGTAAAGAGCACAGCCTTGAGTTTGTTATCATTCAGCCTAAGGTCATGAACCTGAAGGGGACAAAAAAGAAAAAGTTTTTAAGATGTGTATTGCGGTGACAGATAAACATCCTCTACCAATAGTTTTTTTTTTTTTTACAAGAGGCATTTTATTTCAAAATAAACAACTCAAATGTAGAAATATTGCTGTTTGCAAACACTTATTTCCCTCTTAGATATTTAATTGTTATTTTTATAATGAAGGTGAAAAATAGCTGCATGTAGTTCCAATGAGGTGACTTATTGAAGCTGCCTTATACCAGGTTTTGCATTTTACCTGGGAAATGCTATCAGTTTATGCCAGTAAACTGATAGCATTATTTAATCGCTGAGTACATGAACAGAAAAAAAAAAAAAAAATCAATGCATATGCTATAACTTTATTCTGTTGAATAGAAACAGAAGAGAACAGAATCACTTATGGACCAGCAAATGTCTTCAGCTCTTATGTTAAGGACGGCTGACCGGGCAGATGCAAAGTCTGGGAGTAGCAACGGATTCAGACCTGAACCTCTGGAGTCACATAGAGACAGTTACAAAGACGGCCTTCTATCACCTGAAGAACATTTCCAGAATTAAAGGTCTATCGTCCCAGCCAGATCTAGAGAAACTCATCTGTCTTTAGTTGATCTTATAACTACAACAGTGACTTCAACATCACTCAACTCCAGATCGTTGCTGCTGGTGTTCTCACTAAAATCAGGGAATTGGAAGCACATCGCTCCAGGTCTAAAGTTCCTACACTGGCTCCCTGTCGCTCAGAGAATAAACTTTAAAACACTGTTGTTAGTTTAAGAAAACAAAACACATTAAACTCTGCATCCCCGGAACCAAAACCAAACACGGAGAAGCCGGATTAACTTTTTGTGCTCCTCTAATCTTGAACAAACTTCTAGAAAACTGCTGAAACATCACGTTCCTCTGAATCACCCCATTTGTTTAGAGGTGCTTTTGATGGATAACAGCTGGAACATCGCAAATTGTAATCTGTTTCTCATTGTCTCATCTCTCTCCTCTATTTTGCCACTGCAATGTGATGTCTTTCTCCTTTGTTGTTCATTTTCTTTTTAATCATGTGAAGCACTTTGAATCGCCCTGTTGCTGAAATGTGCCATGCAATTGTAATTGCCTATTGCCTCACCTCCCCTGCCTTTGCAGAGAAAGTCATTCAAAAGCTTTTTGTTTTTTGTTTTGTTTTTCTTGTGATTTACAAATTTTGTGAATTTGGCAAATTTTCATAACTTGACAGCTTATTACTTCATATGAAACAATTACAGAATCAATAAAATGTGCTAGTCCCAATGTAACGGATCTTCAACAAGCATAACCGACTTTATATCTATTTCCAACAGGAACGTTTAGTGATTTTTCGTCAGAATTTCGGAGGAAAATGTGAGACGAGCAAAAGAAATGACCCTTTATGTGTGCTTACAGGTTCTGGTATATCTATATATATTCAAAGTATAGTGCATTTTCCAATTTGATTTTCCTGCCCTTCATCTAAAACACATCTTCCATTTTCATTCTTTTTCAAAGGGCTCCTTCAATACACAGCTATATATCTTTATTCACTGAGAATGATTCATCTCACCAAATCTCAATTTGTCTGACTTTTCAGTCTATTTTATCACAAATCAGTATTTCCAGCTGTTAAGCGGCACGCCTGCTGCCATCGTTTCTGTCCAAACATGGCATTTGAACGTAAAGTTATCAAGTTATCTAAACGAAATCAACAGAATGTTCAAACAGCAAAGTGAGAAAAGGCGACCGCGTTGGGCAGCAGCTTTCTGTGATCCCGGGAGGAACGTCGTTGTTTCTGGGTGGAAGACGTTCGCCCGGAACCTGGAACTGACCGTGCTGTTGATGTGCTGGGGGATGGTCTCGTACGGAGGCTGGTTCTGACTGCAGATAGCCAGCCAAACGTAACCTTTGTCCCCCTCTATCAGCCAGCAGTCCCCTTTCACCGCAGCAGGCAGGCGCAGGAGCAGCAGTGCAGGAAGGAGGACGGGAAGGAGCAGGGAGGGAGCCGGGAAGGACAAACGCTGTCTGGCGGCCATGGTTTGAATTCAGAGTGTTTGACGTCGCCTCCGTCGAAAGGAGAAGGGTGAAGAAGAAGAAAAAAAAAAAAAAACCCAGAAGAGTAAAGGAGCTGACAGAGAAGGGGTGAGGGACGGGGGGACGGGAGGAAAGGTTGAGAGGAGCAGTCCGAATTCAAATCTGGGAGCGGTTCAGATCCGGGCGAGGAGTGCGGAGGAATATCGGAATGGACCGGGACGAGATCTCGTCGACGATTAAAGCAGGAGTTGGATCATGGCAGTCAGTCCCGTTTCTGTTTTAGGTGTTCCATGTCAGCGGGTTTGGCAGGACGTCACCCCAGCAGCAGCTCATGGCGCTCGACGACGGCGGTTTCAATCGGATGGACCAGGCGGGAGTCCGACTCCTAGAAAGGTCCTGGGTCTGCAGAAACAGAGACAGACAAAACAAAACAAAAATGGAACGAATGTATCGTTAACGTTTAGAAAATCATTAGCAGTTTGTTTTGATCTCGGCTAAACCACTTTGCGACTGCGCGGCGGTGATGAATTCAAACACTTTGGATGCATTTTTAATATTAACAAAGCTCGGAAGTGCTCTGACTTTTGCAGTGTAATTAGACGTTAATTGCTCTGTAATTACTCGTTTGTCAATCTGATTTGTGAAGAAGTTTCAAATCTTCATTTGCATTTATTAGTATACGAGGCAGCGAGCAGCATGTTGATTTTATAATTAGTCCCGTCGTCTATATTTACAAGATTTGCCATTTTGAAATTCTCTCACAAATGGCGAGAGGAAGAGTACGAAACGGCGCGAGCAGAATCAGTGCAGTCAGGAAACAGAAACAGAGAGATGGGTTAAGTTGAAGACAGAAGGCTGCTGTAATTTGCATGTTTAACAGGACACCAGCTGACATTTAGCTATTTACCTTTCCTGCGGGATTAACCGTGGATTAGCGTCTAATCCGGCGTAAAATATTATGTATCTCATCACAGCAGCATCCAGTCTTTTAATTTGTTAGCAAAGTTCTGATTCCCTCCCAGGGGACAAAAAAGAATCAAGAAGACATGAATGAAAGGTACTTTATAGTAAATGTAAGAAAGAAAGTTACTCCTCTTCAATTTTGGGAATTTTAAACTGTTTCTCACCATTAGATTATTTTTATTTCTCTCCCTCACAGAATAAGAAAACCCCAACAAAAATACTCTTATAGAAACACTGCATCCTGTTAGCATTTGATCTCTTTTTTTCTCGCTACTTAAACAGAAATAGACTTTTTTTTATCCTTCACCAGAGTCTTTATTCTGAAACGTGATTGTGGAATTTAGCAACTTCTAAACAGATTAGTAGAAGAAAATCTAATTCCTGGTTGTGTGTTGAATGGTTTCGTCCCAATTTCAGGCGAAAGACTTGCGCAAATTTTACACGACGCTTTGCACGATGCAACCTTTAGATACACACAGGATCAAAATTGCTTTTGTTTTCCTTCTGGAAACTGTTCCACCTCAGTGTGGCACCGTAGCATCCTGACCTGCACATTCTGCACACTCTGCACAGTTTGTATTTCCACATTCACTTGATGAGTTAAACCTTTCATGACTTTTGGAGGATTTAACTCGCCTCTGTTGAAAACAAGGATTTTAATTGAATTAAAGATGTTTTAAAAGCATTTTTGGTGGCAAATTTTAGCTGAGCAGTGATGGATGACGGAGCGGTTCTGGTTATGTGAGCTCTCGGTGGTAGATTAGCCTCCAGTGTTCTTTCCTAAGGCCCTGCTGTGCAGTTGCTTATCTGTTGCCTCTAATAAAACCGCCCCTCTGTCCTGCTGTCCTGTGTCTTCAGCTCTGAGGCTGACTAATTTAGAAGTGTTGAAGAGCATTGTCAACTTGAAAGTTTAACATTTATTCTCTCTTTTTTTTTTTCTTTTTTTGTCTGAATTACGTTGACTCTGGGTTTGAACCCAAGCGAACATCTCAGAACTGCTAAACCGTCTCTCCCGCTTCCCAATTATGAACTACTTTGCGCTGGTCTATTAAATAAAATCCTAATAAAACAAAATGAAGCCTGCGGGTTGCAATGAGATGAAATGTGAAAATGATTAAGGCGGAGGAATTTTTTTTTTAAATTTTTTTTTTCATGGTTTTTATGAAAACTTCCAAATCGGATAAGATTTTTGAAGAGCATAAAAACTGGCACGCCGTGTTTTCTACGCTCTGCTGTTGGGAGTTCATATTCACGGCATGTCCAATGCAAACCGACTGCTGGCGTGCCATGGTGTTTACTGCGCTCTGCAGACATGAAAGACAAGTCAGTCATGATTCACTTGAAAGCCAGCTGTTTACTGCGCAGACCAGTCACAAATGCTTAGATCAGCATAGTTTTTTTGTTGCCCCCCCCCCTCCCCTTATGATCCCATAATAATCCTGACCGCGCCGGTCCCGTCTTATCCCATCATCTGGGTCAGCCCGCCGTCACTCACTGCGGTTGTCTGCTGCTGTATTTCGTTTTATCTGACAGCCTGCCTCCTTCTTCCTTCCCTTCTCCATCCGTCTCTTCCTCCTATCTGTATTGTTCTCGGCCCGCTTATCTCGCTCGCCTTTCAATTCCAAGCACAAATGAATATGCTTCATCACCACAAACACACCGCCGGGCCGCTTTGTGCGTCGCCCAGCGTCGCCACCGCGCCGCTCTCGTGTAATTCACGCTGCCAGTTTTCTGGGGGGGAGGAGGGGGTTTCTGAAAAGGAGAGGCCATCCTGTTTCTGGTTTTCTAATTATTTTGCCCTTTTGTGTTGTCAACTTTCATAACTTCAAATTTAAGGAGATTATCGCACCTGACAAAAAAAAGAAAAAAGAAAAAAAAACACTGATCATGTCAGGTCACCTAGCAAATGCAATCCACCAAACTACAACTATTGGCTGTTATCATTTGTGACAGATTAATGTGGGATTTCCCAGAAGGGGTCAGCTGACAGTGTGACGGCTGTCTGGGTTCGCTCTCTAAAAGCTCACATTTCAGACTGATTACTGTTTCCGGAGAGGCTCTCTGTGTAAACGAGGACATGAGTGGGAGCCTTTGTGGGGCCTACAGTGGGAATCTAACTGGGTAGGTTTTAAAATGCAAAGGAAACAAATGAAGACACACGCACTCTTCTTTATTCACTCTCAATACATGCAATTTTTGGGCATTGCGTTAGTTGGAGGAGTGTTTTCATAAAAATGGTTCCTGTTTTTTTCCTCCACAATGTTTTCCCTGATATGTCTCGGGTTGTCTGCTCACTGATCCTGTCTAACAAACTGCTGAGATCTTCACAGAGCAGTTCTGTTTATGCTGAAATGAAATTATACTCAGGTGGACCCTGATGACCGGCTCTGTGACTTGTGAAGGCAAAGGGTCCAGTGCACTGGATTTCAAAAAATGGGGCTGAATACAAATGCTTGTCTCATTACTCAGTTTCGATTTGAAACAGCGGCAGCGTTATGTATGTTCCAGGCATATAGTAGCATTTTATAGCACAGTCAAGTAACTAGGTTACCTTCAGTTGTTATGAACATGTTGTACATATCAGCCTGTATTTAAATACAGTCAGGACTTTGTCATTTAAGACCACTGTCTCTTTAAAAACTCCTGTTCTTTCTGAAACTCCGCCTTCAGGAAGTCATCCCAACATGGCTCCTCTATTAACCCTTTAACGACATTTTCACCAGAGTCGCCCTGAGAAGCAGCTCCTATAATGAGCGCAGCTGACACCAGGAGTTTGCCAATTGCTGCTTGCTAGTCTGAAGGAGCCGGGTGGGGGAGAGGGTCTCTGTGAGGCAGCTCCAAGGAGGAGCTGCACTTCAAAGGCGGAGCTAGGTCCACCCAGGCGTTTTACAAATCTCCATGAATGGTTGCCATGGAGATTTAAAAAAAAAACTTCTCAAACACGCATGAAAGACTTGAGGCAGCACAGATCGATTCCTTAGTTTCACATTCCCTCTTGAAATTTCAACTCAACTCTCCCTCAATATTACAGCTTATATAAAATATATTGAAGTTTATGGTTATAACGCAAAAAAATATGAGACAAAATAAAATCAATGGGTATCAATACATTTGCATGGCAATGTAAACAATGTTAGCTGAGAACCGTCCACTGCTGTAGTTCTGATTTACAGAAAACAGTAGAAAAGATCCAATACACACAAGATTAGAGTAACATGGCAGCAGGCAGAACAGGAAACAAACAGTCAAGAGTGACGCATTGCTATTTTTCTTATATTTTTTTATCACAACTTGCTCAGCGAAGCAGTCAAGTGCTCAGCCACTGATTCAGGAATCAAACGCTCATGCAATCTTCAAGTCAGACAGGCATAACAGCCGCTATATTCTTGTCAGCCTTGCAAATCAAAGCGTTCCGCCGACCCGACGGCGAATGAGTGGAGCACCAAACCTCACATCAAGCCGACGTGTCCAACAGACTCTCGGCCGGCGATCCAGTCACTTATCCCTGCCAGGTGAAGTGCGGAGAGAAACGCAGTTCTCTCGTTTGCCTCTTTCTTTCAGTTTTCATGAAGCCGGTGGACATTTTGTTCAAAACTATAATAACTTCTGCCTTTTTTTGTTGTTGCTTGATTGTTGCTCCGTTTAGTTTACTGCGTCTCGGTAGGTTTCTTACATTTTCCAGTAGCAGATATCCAGGCTTTATTCTTTTAACTGCAGGGACCTCCCTCATTTAATCTGCTGTTGTTGTTCTGACCTCTGTTCACTTTAGTTTAGGGTGTGTGTGTGGGTGTGTGTGTGTGTGTGTGTGTGTGTGTGTGTGTGTGTGTGTGTGTGTGTGTGTGTGTGTGTGTGTGTGTGTGTGTGTGTGTGTGTAACATTTATTGCCGTGTAACACACACTCTCCCACAGGCACAGCTGACCAGAAAGGAAGCCCTCAGGTCCTGTGTGTTTTCAGCAGCTTGCAGCGCTGTGTGAATGCTGTGAAAAAAGTGCTACATCAGTGGGTTATTATTTGGATTTTGTATTATATTCTGGGAAAGTGGAGGTTTTATTAAATCACTCACCGTAGTGGGTATACTTTCACGGAGCGGGTAGAGGCTGTTTGAGCTTTACGGAAAAGTTCCGGTCCTGACGTTACATCATTCTGGTTTGTGAGTTTCTTTTTTTTTTTTAGCTAATACTTAGTCAGTATACTTAAAGTGCCAATACACACTTTTTCTCTAAAGTTTGCACAAAATTCAACTTTTAATGCATTATTCTTAATCCACTCTTGGCATTTTCAATCATCCCTCTGTACAGGCTGCTCACACCCCTCTGAGCTAATTGCTTCTTCCTGATGATATGAATGCTCAGGCGACTTAGCATAGCCACCAATGACAGCTTGCCTGGAACGCAAAGTTGTTTCTCTGCCATTAGCACATCAAGCAGCGTGCACACAGGGTGATTGGCAGCGCTAAGACTAGTCTGGTCCACACAAAGGCAAAGTTTAATGGCAAAAAACTGTCTTCACATTTCACTGTTTTGAGAAGGTTTAAGAGTTGGTGCAACCTGTTCCAAGGACTCATCAGCCAGATGAGTCCTTGGAACAGGTAAATGTATTTACCTTTTAGGTTCTGATTCTAAGATTTAGTCATAAATTCTTCAAACAATCTTGAGTAGAAATCTGTAAGCCATGACAGTCCTCTTAAATAATGTATTTTTCTTCCTCAAACTAAATCAGAAAACAATATTTTCCTAATAAGTCATTTTATTCATGTCCACTGATATAAAAACTGTGAATTTATTCTTTAATATAATATTCAAGGTTAATCAAATTGCATTCGTCGCAGCGCAAACGGCAGCCAGGATCCAGCATCCATCAGGACTGGATTTCATTCAAAGGATTTCCCCCCTTTTGAACTGAACCCTTTGATGGAATATGAAACATCCACAGCTCCTGTTTCATTTGGCTCGCCGACTTCTCAAACTTTGCCTCCCGGCTTTTGAGCAGCGCCGCAGTGCTCCACGTCTCCCCGAGAGAAGCTTTTCTGTTGCAGGGAGGAAGAGACCAGTGAAAGATTTCATGCGACCAGATGCGGGTCAGTATATCAGCGCTGGGATCACAGCGTGTGCTTACATCACATGTGAGGCAGCCTGCACTGATGTAAACTGAGCCTTAGTTACAGACATTGATGTTATGGACTCTGACTGACAACCCAACAGTCTGATTGATTGTGATCTGCCTACAGGCGCATAATGTCCCAAACTCCTTAAAAAATATCTACTGGGTATCCTGTTATTATTCTTTTTTTGTCTTCGTTTTGGACCCAAAGGGTGCAAGTAATTCTAGGATAATAACGTTCTAGAATTAGGACATTACATTAATTGTACAGGACTCGTGTACTGTGAATTTATTTGGCATCAATAAGCCTTGATTCTGTCACAACTGATAAGCAACCAAAAAATTACAGATGTATCTTGTGTATTATTTTATCATCTGACATCAAACAGCTGTTCCAAGATGTCAGGATTGTTTTTGTGATTTTGAGACATTTTCATGATGTCTTTAAACTGTCTCCAAAAAATAAATAAATTAAATAAATAAATAAAAATATTAAAGAAAAAAGAAAAGGAACGAAATATCAAGCGGAACTCGAAAACTTAAAAAGGTCTCTATGCATTTAATTGTTTTGATCACTAACTTCAATGTATTACAGTAGAAGAAGAAAAAAAGAAATACCGCCACCTGCAGGTGGGAGTTAGCAGTCGCTTAAAGCCAATATTTCGGATCACGTTTGCAGAAATGCAGAAATAAACTCACAACTATGCATGAGGATTGAAAAAAATGGAGGGATCTGTTTATTTTTTGCACAAATTTCTCCGATCACCAAATCGCAAAAAAGAAAGAAAAACCGGAGGAAGCGATATTTAATATTGTCCCTCTGATCAATAAAATCCCTGTTTTGTGAAAGGATTGCTTTCTCAACGAGAAGTTAAATAAATATAATTAGTTGCCGTGTTATATTGTTTCTAGATTTAGCTGGATTAAAACAGCTTCTTGGAACCAACTATGATCGTCTCCTTGGTAACCGTCTCAAAGGTTGCTACGTCTCAAACGTTTTGACAACTTCTATGAAAAGTTTAGTTAATAAAACCACAGCTCTGGCTGTTCAACACGTGCAAAAATAATACTTTCCGGCCCAAAATTAGATGATACATAATGGAGATATGTGGGCTGTAATTAGAAACATAAAACTGAAACTTTCTTGGGATGAAATGACTGCTGTGTTCAGGTAACGTTTACTGACTGTAGCCCCCAAACGTAACGTAGAATATAAGATGTAATTTAGCTCAGAGAAACATATTCAACTGTAAACATGCATCCTCTGAAACTCCGGCCTGCTTTCTATTACGAGTCCCAGAGTTTCCTGGGGACCGATTTCCGTCCGCATCTCTGATTCCTGTACTCGCTCTGCCTGAAAGGCATCCGCTTGCGCTCGGACATGTGGAGTTATTCATTTTCTCCGGGAAAACACATTAGAAGTGAACATTCAGAGCCACGCTGCAAATATTACAGCTATTATTCCGCTAAGGTTTCTGCGGTGTGTGGACGAGACGGGTTCCAGCTATACCTCTGTGTCTTAATTATTTCATAACTCATGAAAGAACCCCGTCCCCCATGAGGTCTGCCCCGGAGGAAAGGCCCACAGAACGGAAATGAGAAAGAAGGAAGGATGAAGGAGAGAAAGAGAGACGGGGCGGGTAACAGATGGAGAGAGGGGAGGTGTTGCAGCAAAAATTAATCCCACTTCTCCCTCTCTCTCTCTTTCTCTCTCTCTCTCTTTCCATCATCCCATCAGGTTAACCCAACTGGGATTCGAATATCTTTCCAAGTTTGACCTTTACGTGAAAGTGAGAGATGAGGATTAGGTGTGGTTGGAATATTAGAGGAGAATATGAGCAAATGCTTTATTTGAATATATATATATATATATATATATATATATATATATATATATATATATATAGATAGATATATATATATATATATATGTATATAACTGAATTTAGAAAGAAACCAGAGGGCTGGAAGATGAAACCCCGCCGCTCGGTGATGTTTGTTATAATCGTAAAGAAAAATCCTCCAGAAATGCAACGCCGGCTTCAGCAGTGGAAGCAGCAGGAGAAATTGCTGCACATATGCAGGCATTAACACATGGAGGCTGTCCAGCTCCCAGCCGCTCCCCGCTCTGCTGGCTCAACGCCTGCCTGAGGAGTCGTTTCCTTCTCACTGTATTGTAGTTTCTCATGGAAATGAAGGTTTCAGTAGAAAATAAGTTCACAAACCTCCCCGAAACGCACCAGAAGGCCCAGGTGGAAAGCAAAAGGAAATGTTTTCCTACCCGTGTTACTGTTTCTTCTGCGTTTGAAGTTGCTAAGTAAAATTAGTCTTTGTGTCAAAATGATCATTACGCGTCAGATCAAGAGGACAGATCGAAGCGCATCATCAGGCCATGGCGAGGCTTTTACTTTGAAACCTCATCGCCTGGCGAGGCTTCAAAATAAAAGCTCCTAAATCTGCCGCTTTTGGCTTCGACGACGGGAGATTGCTGCTGACGTCCGGGTCAGGCCTCACCGAGGAACCGGCGAAATATTCCGCAGCTAAACTAAAAACAGATCACTCCGCCTCCCAGAAGAAGAAGAAGAAGGAAAAATTGTTTGGTGCTTTGTTATGCAGTGAACAGTGTGTTTTCCCCACCGCCCTCCAACACTTTTCAACTGGAGGGAAGACAGGATGAAACATTAAAGACTTTGTTGTAGTTTCCTTCATTGTCATCTGACTTCCTGCTGGGTGAAGAAAATAAATAAAATTTTAAAAAAACGTCACTCGTACAAACACCTGTCAGAGAGAAAGGATCTTGGCGCGGCGTCGCTCCTAAATCTCTTGAAACACAATAATCAAAGCGGTTTCTTTGAAATGTCATGGGGACCGCAGATAAAGAGTGGGAATCATTGGATGAACAGAGGCGCACATACAGTCGGATCAGTATCCGCATGCTGAAGATGATGCACCGCTCGGCTCTCGGCTCACGCGGAGGAGAGATGGCGTGCGTACGGAGAGACGTCGGTTCCTGGGATTGGATTTGAAGAGTGTTTTGTTCTGCTAAACGTCCCTGTGCAAACAAGACACAGAATATGGCTCCCCGTCTGATCGAGACAGAGAGAGAGAGAGAGAGAGAGAGAGAGAAGAAAAATAATCTACGTAGAGAAAATAAATGTGCAATGATTTCCTTCTTTCACGTTGTATTTACTGTTGTGTTCGACACAAACAGAGTTACAGGAAATAAAACTGCTCCTCTATTTTGATTGAATGGCTGATTTATATCGCTTTATGTCTCCAGATAGAAACACTTCTGTGCTGTTTTCCTTTCTGCGTGGAAGGATCTTAAATCTCTGGAAAGCAATTTGGCTGAAGAATGTTTTCATTTCCATCAACACACACTCACACAATCAGCCTCAACTTAAGTCATTTCTGCTTAATCTGAGAGCAAATACATGTTGGTTAGGGGTTAGGGTTAGGGACATTTGTCCACATGTTCATGTGACTTTCAAGCAATATTCTTTTTTTAAAAAAAACTGGATATGTGATTCATTTACTGCAGCTTTTCGCTATGTAGGATTTTAAAAGGGACCTTTATGCAAAGTTTACTTTTTGCACAATTTTGTTCTTTTATTTGAGTCTCTACTGCTAATACAGTGGTTCCCAAAGTGTTGAGCGCCCCCTGGCGGGGTGCTGTGCCATTGCAGGGGGGCATGGGAAGTGTATGGATGAATGAAAAAAAAAAAGAAACAGTTACATAATAGTTTTTCACTGTAACGGTGGTTTGTATTGTGTTTTGTTGCAACCTGAAGTGTGAAAAAAACTTCAGTTTGAAAACAAAATATGTGTATCAGTTTATGTCTGGTGGAACATTGTGTGTGACCGGTTGATTTTTATTTTTTTTTCTTCTTTTTTGGGGGGGATTTTATTGTAATCCATAGTTGGGGCCAGAAGAAAATCACTGTGCTAATAGAAAAAACACAAACACTTTAAAACAAACACCCAGCTATTTTCTGGTGACAAGTTCTTGTTTTTTGGTGTCTGGAAAACGAGCCGTTACAAAAACGTCCCAATTATCACGTCACAATCAGTCCCTCGCCAAGAGGAGGAGAGCTGGTAAAAGAATTGTTTCTGGTAGAATTACCTATTCAGAAACCGCTTGCTGCATCCCTGATGGTTTTGCAGGAGGCTCCACTTCTGCTTGTCTTCTGTCAAAGATGCACGATTGTAAAATTGCACATCTGTTTGGAGCCAGTTGCCTGTACGTGCAACTTTCTACTCTTCAAAATGGCATCCATGCCAAACGGATGCACAGTTTTAAACTCTGAACTCTGAGTCAGGGGGCGTGGCCAGTAACAGCTTGTTTGCATAAAAGTGACCTAAACATCT